>RPOG01002273.1:0-100463 GCA_008086565.1 Thalassoma bifasciatum | reverse complement strand
TTTTCACTTCATTGGTGACTGGAACAATTTCCATGTCAGGTGGTACAACCAATGTAATAATGTGAAATGTTATTTTAACATCAAATTATTTATCTTATTCACAAATAAAACAAATGAAACACACAAAATGAAAATGTATGAGTCACTACAGACACTTGAGAGATACTTGCCAATAATTTCACACAGAAAAAATAACAGGGACATATAAATATATTTTCATATATTTGGTTGCACCACCTGACATTTTTGGGTGCTCAAATTAAAATACTAAAAGATAATGAACCTAAAAACTTTGAAATGTTGGTCAACTACTGAAATCTGTTAGAAAACATAATTCTTCACTCAGAAATATGTTTTTTATCCGTTTTCAAAGAACTTTTTAAAAATAAGTTTTTAGACCCTCTTTTTGTCATTGACCCACACACAAATCTTTCACGGGTGGCACAACAAACCTGAAATTAAGAAGTATTAAAGACCATGAAAAGTCAAAATGCCACTGTTGGAGAAATGCTGTACTGCTATGCTTGTAATCTATGTTATCATTCTGATGTGCCTGAGCAAACAGCTCATGCAGGAAGAACATATCAGCTGTTTACACAATGTGGTTACATGATGTCCACTCAAACATGTTGTGTCTGTGAACTGCTTATTTTTACATGACTAATGTCTATATGATCACGCCCAGATGATGTTTGTCACCGTTGATAAAAAAGCTGTACAACAGGGAAGTCTTTGAAGGTGATAGGAGTCAGAGAGCTGGATGCACCTCTGACCAGACTTCCCTTTTGCAAAAGCATAAACTGTGTATCTGTGTCTGGAGTAGCCACAGTGACATCCTGAAAACCTCACATCTTGTGAGTTCAACCTGTGTCTGAAAAATTAAAAATTATATGTATAGATACCAAAAATATCAGTGGTCTGTGGAGTCCATTTCATTTACACTTAACCCCAGTTGATGTTTTTTTTTTTTTATTAATCTTTTACCTTTTCTTGTGGGTTAAAATAAATGTTCCTCTTAAAGCTGCGAGACGGACAATTGGCTCACTCAGTCAATATAAAAGGTTGAATATTTGTAATACATGATTATGCACCAGTCACAGTGAAATGAAGTATAACCTCATGAAATAGCAATAATTTAATATATGTCTACATAACTGGGTTTTTTGAGTGATGCTTATTTTTTGACAGTTGGATTTCCATACCAAAAAATATTTATGGCAATTTTTAAAAATGAAATAAAGCATGTTTTTTTTAGTTGGCTGGTAAATATTTGGAGCACGGATGAGGTAAAAGGTTAGTTTTTCACCCTGACCCTTATGCATCTTGTATTGTTATTAACAGAAATGATACAAAGGAGTTATAATCAATATATCATTATTATTATATTATTGTTTTATCCACTTGAAACCATAAAACCATTCAGTGTGGTAGAACAGGGATGTGCAGGTAAATCAAATCTGAAAGCATAGACCCATAATAACTGCACTTCATCTTATTGACCACTAGATGTCATTCTCCAGCGCTGTGTGTCATTGAAGCCTCAAGTAAAAAACATGTTTTAAAAAAAAAAAAGGTTGAAGCTTTAACAAAGCCTCCATCCACCCTCACACAAGCTGTCAGGCATGTCCAGGTAAAGGCTGGATTATAGTCTCAACTGTAGCAACTGTAGATAACAATAGTTGCTTTTTGATGTTAGAATTCCCAGCCAACATATCCACAATGTAATATTCATCAGTAACAATTAAAATTAAAGATACCTATGATTGATTTTTCACTAGATGAAATGACCATTGTAGATGTCTGTAATCACAACTATTTAACTTGTGCCATGAACTTCCATTGAAATCAAATTACATATATCTGTAGTCCAAGTTTTATATGTAATAATTCAAAATGACATATCCATAATGATATTTTTACATCTCGATTCTAATTCTTATTTACAACTAAATTCTTGTTTGTAAAAATTTAATTCTTGACATCAACAATTATATTTTTACTAGTAACAAAGTTCATACATGAGACTACAATTGTTTTAAAATTACTTAAAAATTTAAAAATGAGTTATTGACATCGAAAATGCAATTCTTAGTTATTCTTAGTCAAAATGAAATAACTGATGTCTTGACACAGAATTATTGCACGTAAGATTTTTTTTAGGTTAAACAATTAGGGATCTGTGTCAAGAAGCAGTTCCTGTTAAGAATTGATAAGAAATGTTTTTCCCTGTTTCATTTTAGAAATGATCATATTTTATTTTATCATTTGATTGTATTTCTGTATCCATATTATTGTTATCGTTATTATTACAATGTGATTACAATTAAAATCACAATTATCATTGCTATCACTAATATCATTGAAGTGCTTGTTTTTTTGTGTTTTGTTTTGTTGGTTTGCCACTTTTGTCAGTATCTATTCATTAATGTATGTATTGGATTTTCTAAATGCCAATTTTGTAGGGTATGTCTGTATATGTTGGCCAAGAAAATTAAATAAAAAGAGTTTAAAAAAAAGAAAAAAAAAAGAATAATTGATAAGAAATGGTATTCAGAGCTGTTTTGCTTAACAATTCCCTATCAATTCTTTTCCACAGCTGGAAATAAAAAAGCCCTAAAAGATCAAGGATCCTTCCAGATTCTATGCTTAGCTTCTTAAAGAAGAGCTATTGAATTTGTACACCCCCAATTCCAATAAAGTCCAATATAGCTACACGTCAGTCAAACTGTTTTAATGTTAAATGGACCTGTCATACAAATTCAGTGCCTGTAGCTACGCTCCTGATCAGACTTTTTCAAGGTCACTTAAAAAGTCCTCACTGTCCCTTTAAACTGACAATCCAGAAACCGTTCTTCATCACGCCAAAAGCAGTCAGTGTGAAAAAGCAAGAGCGGCACACAGAGATTAAAGCATAACCTTGTCAACTTTAATATTAACCATGTACAGTTAGAGATAGAACATATAATAAAACAAAGAAAAGAAGCAGAAAACAGTGTACATATAAAAAAAGAAACTATTACAAAAACTCCCCACCTTAACTTCTGACTATCGTAGGATGGTGTTACTGGAAGGGTGAGTGGTTTATAAGAATGCAGAGAAAAGAAATCAATCACTTCTTTTTCTTTCTTTCTTTCCTGTAATGCTTTCCTCTGGACCTAAAGAGAGAATATCACACAACAGAGTGGTCCTGAGAATTTGTACTCATTGGCATAGATGCACTCAGTAAATATATATATACGTGTGTATATAAAGGAATGGAAAGTATCCACCGATTCTTAAGACATGTTTTACAGCTTCTTCTTTTTTTTTTTTTTACCTGGCTTATAATCATCTTGAAAAAAAAACAAAGACGAAAAACAGAAAGATGAAGAAAAAAAAGGCCACAAAGCAGCCTCTTGTATGTACACAATATATGCATTTCCATATAGCTCATATTCTATGTGCTGACAGAAAGAGGAGAGTCTCATTAGGATGTGGCTGTGAATGCAAACAGCCTAAAAACTAAAGCAAAATAAGAGGTTCCTCTATGAATCCTTTCAGAGAACCACTCAGGAAAGAAGGAGTCATTTCTAATTGTACATAAAGTAGTGTTAATATCATTATCATATGAAAATAAAATGTGACAACTCTGGGAAATGTATATCACAGGCTCAAAGTGTTGCAGCTCGGTGCCCTCGAAGGGTTTCTGTGTCGCTGTGTGTGTGTGGAAGCATCGAGTTTAATACTGTACAGTAAAGTCAGAGTCAGAGCTATGGCTGAGTTGGCAAACTTCAGAGAAAGTTAAAGGAATATTTCAGGGATCAGGGTTCAATGACAACATCCACCACTTACATCACGATATATAAAATACCTTTATAAATCACTGTCACCTGGAAGTTGTACACACCGATGAGGCTTTTGCATATTGTTTTCTAATTAGATAAGAAACAGAAACTGCAATAACAAAACTCTGGCTGCTGTGAAAGAAAAGATTTGTATCTGCTTCTGATCACACACTGTCTTTACACCTGAACGCAGCCTTCGTGAAACACAACATACTCAGACACTCACACGCTCTGGTCCTTAAAGCCCGGTCACACTGTCCCCTCAGAGGACAGAAGCCTGTTCTCACGACGCGATGAGAGGTTTAGAGATTAAAGCACAAATTCACGACTCGTCTAAGAAAGCTGACGAACCTGTCGGGGAGTCTGAGTTTGATGTTCTGATACTGAAAACCTGCTCTGTCTCGACCTCAGGCTGTGGATGTTTAAATAAAGTGTAAACAACCACTGTCGAAGTCATAGAGATGTAAACTCTTATTGAGGCCACAAGCTGAGCATGTTAGCATAGTAGTTCTTTGGTAACAGACTGTACATACTTACATGCCCATATTAAACTTTTCTTACATCTCTGGGCTTGTAATTTAGTTTTATTCTACTTTTTACAACTAGTTGAGCGTACTCCTATGTACTGAAGAGGATTAGAGCCACTAAAAAAAAAATAGGGTCCAATAATTTTTTTTTTTTTAAATATTCAATTCTGAAGAGAAATAAGTCAGAATTCTGAGATTAAAGTAAGAAATCCCAGTTTATTGTCAGAATTCAATTTTTTTTTTGCAGAGTTCTGAATTTTTCTTTCAGCTAACAGTCAGGGGGAGTGTCATGAAATGGATTCCTCTGCAACCCCCTCATTGTGGAAAAAGTCACCTAAATCCAACATTATGTCAGATTGCTAACAACCTACTGCATGCCATACGCAAAAGTGACTCTCCCACTGATTGTCAGGGAAACACAGTTCAGAACTCTGATGAAATAATAAAAAATGTGACTTTAAACTCAAAATTCCATCTTAAATCTCAGAATTCTGACTTTATACTCAGAATTCAGATTTTTCTCCCTTTAATTTCCAAATTCCATCTTCAATCTCCTGACCCTAATCCCAGAAGTCTTCCTTTTTTCTTGGGATAAATCATACATAAAACAATCTAGCAGACCTCAATGTTTTTTTTGCAGTGGCCCTAAACCTCTTCTGTACTTTATCCTTAACAAAAACGGATGTAGACTTTGTTACATCAACTGGTATCAAAAAAAAAGAAAGTTTGTCTTTAAACTGACTTCTGCTTTTGGAAAAAGTTTTACAAACAAAGAATAAGCTGTTAACACCAAAATTATTTCTATGCTAGCCTGTGAGCATATCAGATTTAGATTGAAAAATGTTCGTTATAACATGGGGCTTTATTGAGGTTCCATGGCTTTAGGAGTCAGCTCCTGGTGGAGACTGGAGGAACTGCAGCTTTCATAATCGTTTACAGCAGTGGTTCCCAACCTTTTCCAATTCAGGGCCCACTTTCAAGTCTCAAAAATGTTCGCGACCCACATCTGACCTTATAAGTACTAATGCTGTATAATGCTATGTAAAACTTGATAACCATTTGCCCACAATGCAACAACTGGTTAAAGTTGGGATGGTGATTAGCTTTTTCTGTTGTACAACATTTGTTTTCTTTGTTTTATAGCATTTTTTTTATTACATTTCAGACCTGGAATTTAGGGTCATGTTACATATTGGGCTTTTACATGCCCTCTTAAAAGACTTTTCTGATATACAAATGTTTGAACATGTTTAATATCCTTTAAGTTTTAGCATTTTAAACATTATTCTATTTATTTGTATCTTAATATAATTACCCCTCATTAAATTTAAGACTATCTTGGAAATGATTTGGCGGCCCTCTTTTGATACCTCCGCGGCCCACCAGGGGGCCATGACCCATAGGTTGGGAAACAGTGGTTTACAGCAAAGGTTGGGTTTACACCATCTGCTCAGAGACTGCAGGGTCCGAAACACTTACGAATCGTTAAATTAGAAACTATATTCACATAGAAATATGTCCCATTACAGGCACATGTTTAATTGTGAAGCTAAAAAAAGTCAAAATGAGTTTTTCTCCAGGACACTGACCCAGTCTAAACAGAGGAAGCTATGTCAGCTTGTTTGCTAAGTGGCTCATCTCTGTTGTAATAAAAAATGGTTTGGTTGACAGTTTCAAAACAAGAGTCAACAGTAGAAATATAGAGATTTAGATTACAAAATGTGTAAGAGGTGACCAAATTATGTATTAAAATCTTTTTCAAACAAGACATTTTTTCACGAGTAACATTTTGTTTTAATCCAAAGATTGATTTGTGTTACTGCAACTGAGACAGGAAGATATAATGTTTTTCAAAAGTAATCATACCAGTTACTGAGCTGACTAGCTGGCAGACTAGCATCATGTTCAGCTCCTTGTCAGAGATTTTTAACTTAACATCTTACAGCCAGGAAATTAAATGCAGCTCAAGAGGAAACTGTGGCGACTGAATATGAAGAGGATGTTTCTAACAGGCCTACACGTCAGCTCCCTGCAGGTATAAAACGTGACTGTGCCACCTCTAAAGTGTGAGCGGGCCTCATATCCGTCTGTCATCATGATCCGTCATCTTCTCTCACATACGCTCTCTTTCTTTTAGCGTTAACTCACTCAGGTCAGAAAGACAGAGAGAGTGTTTGCTGTGTGTAACATTTCAGAGAACAGTAAAAAAAAAAAAGAGAGAGTTCAGAGGAGAGGGATAGAAAGTCTACCTGTATATCTATGGAATATGTAGAGAACACACAATATCTACGACGTGTGTACACATGGCTTTGCATGGTCCCTGCCATACGGTGGCTCAGAGGAACTCGAGCTTCTCCTCTTTGTCAGGAAATATAGGAAAATAGAATTTCAAAAAAAACATGCACTCTCCATGGAAAGAGACTTCAACAGATGCAGACAAACGAGCATGTGGGCATTTCAACATCTGTATTTGTGTGTGTGTGTGTGTGTGTGACGTTCATGTCAGCGGAAATGTTTGACCTCTCTCAGCAGAGCACTGTTTGATGTGTGTGTGTGTGTTAGATGTTGATGTGTGTGTTACAAGAGGGGATGAAGAAGGAACAAGCTTATATAAAACTGAAGGGGCTGGAGGTGATTCTCCTCAAAAGATTTTTCCTTTCTTCTTGTTCTTCTCCATCGTCCTGCAAGGAAAGAAATAAAAGAGGAAAGATTATTCATCCACGGTTACTTCATCACACAATGACACAAATGTTTTTATTTATAAAGAAGTCTTCAGAAATAAAAAAATATTAACCTAAAGACCAGTTGAAAAATTGTGCACATTCAAATTTTGCACTGTTGGATGTTAAAAAGGTTCTAAGTAGAGTTTCAAAATGTAAAAATAGAGAACTGGGAGAGACAAAAACAGAATTTGAATAAATAATTTATTGCAAACAACAATTAAAAGTAAATGTTCTGTTCATCAGCTGATCAAAAGTTTAAAAGCAAAGCCTTTAAAAGACAAAATCTGCACAAAAATGTGGATACAGTGTGATTTTCTGTCAGGTATTCTCACTTCACACTGTCATGACCTCCTGATGTTAAAAGCTAAAAAGTTGTCTCTCTTTGAACGTGGTCAGATTGTTGAGCTGCATAATCAAAACCTCTCACAACACAACGCCATCACTGCTGAGGTTGGACGACATTTTGAGTTTCTTCAAAGAGCCTGAGGGTTATGGAACAAAAAAGTCAAGTGGCAGAACCAGAGGATCTGATTGGCTGTTTGTCAAGACACAGGATGATCCTCGACTCAAATTAAGTCGTTACTGGAGCCGACTACAGCCCATTAACCATCAGACGGCCCCTGAACAAAAACCTCTTCAAAGGCTTCATCTCCTTCCACTAAATTGCCCATTTGGGCTTTGACAGAGAGCATCATGGGAAATTGAAAGGTGGAAGAAAGTTTGATTCTCTGAGGAGAAATAATTGAACGTTGATGGTTCTGTTGGCGTCCAACGCCACTGTAACAACAAGGAGATCCCACTGAGATGTTTTCTAGGTGGCATCATGATCTGCTTTTTCCTACAATGGAACAATGGAGCTGATGGTTGTTCAGGGGCGTTGAACAGCAGCTGACTATGTGGAGATGTAGCAGGGGGCGTCCTTCATGACTGAGGACCCTGCTCTGTGTGATAATGATAATGATAACTTAGGCTGTTTTCGAATTCTCATACTATACTAGCAGTATGTACTGATTTGCCCAAAAAGCAGTATGCAGTATGTGAACAAATGTGAAAGCTGCAGTACGCCAAAACAACCTGGATGACCTACAGATCCAGGAAAATTTCTCAGTATGCATTGGACCAGTCTACCTGACCTACTGTTTCCCACAATGCAAAGCGCCTGGACGCAGGTCTGAATTGAAAACGATGGAAACCAGGGAAAGTTTGGGTGAAGCAGTGGAACAATTCAAGTGTAAAACTCTAAAACATCTTTTAAGTGGGGAACTTACATTGTATATGTTATCGTTATCCTATTAACATATTTGAAATCACATGTGCATCACCAGAAACAGCTTTTCCATCATCTCTAAAAATAAAAAGTCAATCCACTCCAGATTATTTTCAATGAATAACATATGGAATAATATTAAAAATCAAATATGATGAATTTTGCTGCGATATACATCCACATTTAAACACACACGTTCTCTGTAGTTATTACAAAACATCAGAGGTCTCCTGGTTAAACTAATGCAGTTTAAAGTGCTGGGACCTATAATCATTTGTAATAACTTCAGAGGACGTCTGTGTTTTAATCCTGTTCTGTGTGTTCAATTTGCGACTTTTCAAACCCACAAATTCCAACATTTTCCTTCAAACTTTAGAGTTTTTTTCTGGAGAATTTATTGATTCGGTATTTATTAAGTTTTCCTAATATAACTTAAAAATAATAAATTATATTAAAGTCAAGGAAAAAATCCATCAGCTTTACTCTCGCATTCCTCAAACTGGAAACCAGAGAAACAAACTACAAAACAGACCAAACAGAACTGTCATACTGTATACTACATTCACATACAGCATGCAGTGTCTACTACATACTGCATTGGAAAGTAGTATGTAGTAGGAGAATTCAAAAACAGCCTGGGATTTTTTCAACAGGACAACATTCTAGTTCACAATGTCCGCCTGACAAAGAACTTCTTCTTCTTCTTTTTCTTCCAGAGGAATAATCTCACTCTTTTGGGGCATCCTGTGTGTGTCCCTGATCTAAATCACATTGAGAGCATTATGGGATGGATGGAGAGGGAAGTTTACAAAAATGGACGTCACTTCCAGACAGTGGATGTCAAACATGAAGCATCTTCACCAAATGAAGCAACGTTCACACAAACCTCCTGGAAACACTCACATCAAACATGAACAAACTAATGTTTGAAGTCATCAACAAGAGCAGTTGAACTCCTCATCACTTAGTCCTTTTTTTAAAACTTTGATTTCCATTTCAGGGGTTTTTCAAAAATTTTTGAGCTGTGATCTTAAACTTTGATCAGCTGATGAACTCACTATTTTACTTATCTTGTCATTTTCAACAAAATGCTTTCTCATTTTCTTTTGTCTCAATCCCATTTTTATCTTTTGCACTTTGAAACTCTGCTTAAAACCTTTGTGAGATCCAACAATTTTAATTGGTGGTTCAGTTTTGATCAGATATGTTAAAAAACACTGAGTTTTGTAAAATGTTACTGACTTGGAGGCATCCAGTTTCTGCTGCTCCAGGATTCTCTGCTGAGCCTCCCAGTTGGCCTTCTCGTCTTCAAAGACTCGTCTCTTCTCCTCCAGCTCTTTGTACTGCGCCTCCAAGTTTCTTTTCATCTGTTCGTGGCGTCGCTCCAGCTGAGGGTCAAACAAACAAAGACAGGTGACTCATGTGTATGTGCTGAGTGGGTTTTACTCATCCTGGTTTGTGCTGTTTGTGTCATGCCAACACAGAAATCACACACATACACAGAGCTCCATAACTCACCTCAGCCTCTGAGTCCTTCAGCTTCTGCTTCTTCTCCTTAACCTTCATTTCAAAGACCTGCTCCATTTCTGCTTCCATTTTTTTCATCTTCATCACATGCTCCCTGCGCTCCTCCTCCATCTGAGCCAGGGGACTCCTGTGGACCACAGCAAAGGTACGACTTCCTGTTAACACTCATCTCACCATGTCTTTGTTTGATACTCAACAGGAGAGGAATGAGGATGAGCTGTGAGTCTCTGTTCAAGCTCAAGTTTTACATTAAAAACCAATAAAAGCTGTACAGTACTACTGCCCTCAGGAGACGCAATAGTGGGTGGAATTTGATACCAGGCAGCTAGGTGGTGTTGTAAAAGAATGTCTGCCCCACCACCATGTTTTTTGGAGTTGTCCAACTCTACATCCGTTTTGGCTAGAAATATTAAAAATTATGGAACGTATTCTGGGAATATCAGTTCCGTTAAATTTAACTTTTCTTTATTTGGGCGACCTGCCACATAATATAAGCAAAGACACTAAATATCTTTTAAAAATACTTATCATTGCTGCTAAGAAAGCTATCACCCGTAAATGGCTACAGGCGGAAGCACCCACGATACAAAATTGGATAGAAATTATAAAAGAAATTCATGAAATGGAAAAAATGACTTTTTTGTTAAGATTAAGAAGAGATTTGTATATTGCAAGATGGGAAAAATTGACACTTTATTTTGGAATAGTTGATGTGGAGGGTGTCTGCTCCTCATTCCAACTTGCGAAAACAACAGAACCGTTTAACATTTCATCAGAACATTAATTTATGAAAATACTGTAAAAACCTATGACTGTTAAACTCCTCGGCAACTGTGAACATTTCAGACCTGGCAATGTTTTGATGTTTTTTGTCTTGTATCTGTTTTTTTATTTTTCATGTTACTTTTCTTTTCTGTCTTTGTTGTTCATAAATGAAAAAATGGAAATAAACTTTAAGTGTTAAAAAAAAAGAATGTCTGCCGCCTATATAAGAACACACATGCGTGACTTTGTCCATTTCTGCTCTGTTCCCTGGATGAACGTGACATCTTTTGCATTTTTTTGCATCTTTTGCCAATAAGACGGGTGCGTAACCACAATCGTCTTCAAAACACTCCACTCTGGAGGGAGTCTCGAGATTCTTGCAGATTCACTTCCACACAGCGTGGTCACCGTGGAAACAAAAGGCCCGACAAATTATTCTGTTAGATTTACCCGCAATTGTCCCCATGTAAATGGGGCCTCAGTGGATGAGATTTCAAAGATCTGTTGGTCTGAGGGTTGAAGAGAGTCAACAAAGAGCTGTGACCCTGAAAGCTTCTGAGTACGGCTTCGAATACTCAGCACTTTGCAAAAGGCAAGCAGCCCGGCTAGCTCAGTCGGTAGAGCATGAGACTCTTAATCTCAGGGTCGTGGGTTCGAGCCCCACGTTGGGCGCAGAGCTTTTGAGCAAGGTAAAACTGAAACATGAGGAGCACATGAAGCTGTGTGTTCTCTTTTTCTATCAGTGGGGGACGTTGTGGTGTCATACTTAGTGAGCTGTCCCTTGGTCTTGGTTGTGTCCACTCCGTTACAGGTGACCGCAGCCAGTTTCTTACTGCGGTAATTTTCATAATGCACGTTGTTAGTGACGTCTTTCAGATCCTGCATGTGGGTCCTGGAGAAAAGAAGAAAAGAAGAATAGCTGTGAGCCGAGAGGAAGTTAGAATGGACTGAAAAAATAAGACAAATCAAAATCATGAAAAATAATGGACTTATTTATATTCATATGCACTGAGCTATACATATTTTTAAGACCATCTGTCATAAGAATGAGAAAACCACCCAGCATCATCACGTGATTTAACCTTATGAAGCCAAACGTATCATATTTGATACATGACTTCAAAGACCTCTATCTCATCGAAATGATAAATAGCTTCTTTAAAAACCTGTTAAATATATTCTAAAAACATATTCTACCATCTTGAGGATTGTCTTATTACTACAATCAGCTGAAGTTTTATCTTGGCCCTTTTCAAAATGTCTGCTCTCACGAAATCATCCACTCATATACTTTCAGGAAAATCATTGCTTGATTTTCAAGAAGTTGCAGCAAAAACAACATAGAAATAGTTAGTTTTTTCAAAGTGTTTTCATGTTTTCTGCATGAAATAAATGCATATTTACTAAAAAACTTTCATAAAATAGATCAAACAGAACAGAAAATTGCCCAGTGTGTCAAATGTGATACAAGAAATATATCATGAATGAAATGATAAAGCAACATTTTTGTGGATTTTAAAAGGGTCAATAAACATCTCAGTTAAAAAAAATTTGAATTTTCAGACAATTTTTTGTTAGGTCGGGCTTCATGGGGTTAATGGTGTTTCTCACAGATCAGGGATGCACTGAAATGAAAATCCTTGAGTGAAACTTAAAACAGAAATTGACGACACCCAGGCCGAAAACTGAATAACCAAAAGAAATTATTTTGGTTATCAGTATGATTATGAGTATCATTCCAAAGTTCACAGCAGGACTGGAGAGGGACCCATTTCAGGTCCTGGAGTTTAGGACTCAGTTCAGCCCACTTTAAACCATGACATAAGTTCTGTGCCTCAGTATCTAACTGTTACTGAAATCATATATTCTTATAATTCAACATGATTCAAAAAAATTGGATGGTGGTTGTGTTGTCTAGTTTGCCACTGTGATTTGCACTTCAGGGCCACCATATACATTAACTGTTTCACCGTCTCAACCTGGAGTTTCTTTAACAGGTGAAACAGAGTTGCCAGTGCAGCCTTTACTTAATAAACTAAATGATCTTATGTTATTTATCTTATGTTGTTTGTTTAAAGAACATCCAGTCATTTATCAAGACAGGATGTAATTTCTGTCTCTATGAAGCCGCCCATTCTTGTTTCTCCTCTTCTCGTACGTTCTCCTTTGATGTACACAAACACTCACACAAACACACACACACACAGATGAGCACGCTCTTTTTTAGTGGACAGAGTTGAGACAACCACCACAAGAAACACAGAAAATACTGTTCATTTAAGGCAGCAGAGGGAAACACATCACACTGCTTAGTGCTCTAATACATTTTTGAAAGGTGCTGTGAGGGATTTCTGGAAAAACTTGTGTTTTTCCAGGATAAAGACATTGTTTCCGACATTGTTTCTGGAACTCGCTGCCATGAGGATCTGACTCTTGCCAACATGTGTTTGTCTTGGAGAGCATTAAAGCCTCGTTTCCACCAAGCGGATCAGTTCGGTACGGCATGCATTTTGTGGCGTTTCCATAGACTAAAACCAGGACGGGTCCCCAAATAAGCGACATGTACTGCTCCACTTTTCAGTACCCTTCCGTTGGGGTGCCAAGCCGCTCCAGACCGGCCCCAGGGGTGGGGCTATAATCACTGCAGTACGTTGATTGGTCAAAAGATCGGTAACTTCCCGTGTGACAGTGGTAATAAAGAGCGACACACAACCCCGCACGCAGCCCCTCCTGAAACAAAGCCTCATTATGTTATGGAATAAAGAGCCACATGCTGATCACAAAGTTGAAGAGTTGCTGGATGTCCTCCATCTTTCTCTTTGTTTACAATGCCGCAAATTTCTTTTTCCTTGTATTTATTCGCGGGGTAGACTGTGTAGCGCTCAGAGCGCTGCAGTGACGTCACGCTGTTACCTAGCTGACGCGGCTCTCGACATTCGGCCCATCCAGCAGGGTACGGTTGGCTATGGAAACAAGCACAGGATCAGGCTTTACTGATCTGACCCGTACCAAACTTTACTGATCCGTACCAGACTGCCTGGTGGAAACGAGGCTTAAGACTACTTTTCTTTGTTCAACACATCTTTTCCCAGGAGGCAAAGTAACGAGGCAATGTGTTTATGTGTAGTTATGTAGAGCAATTGTCTGAAAGATGAAAACAGTTAAACTTTGTAAAATCAATGTGTAGTTTAGTGTCCAGAAGGTGAGCAGATTATCTGTTTAGTGCTCTGAGACGTGTCTGTTAACATGTAACATTAGTGAATCCCAGTTATGTCCTACCAGTGCTCATCTACCAACTCTGACCTCACCAAGCAGAACGAACTTAACCTGGCTCTTCATTTTATTAATAGACTCTCAGGTTTGAACAGATCACTGCAGAATAACTGCTGCATGTGGACAGGAATGAACATTATCACAAACAGTTTAACCCCTGTTTTAGCTTGTGCTCTATCACTCTCCTGTTAAGCTTTTTCCTGCTCTCATCTCCTTTTATGGCCAGCTCCGGTGTCCACCATTACTACATAATAAATGTAGGGTTGTTTTCAGAGGAGAAAAACATAGATTTCTCTTCTCAATGCTAGGTTTTGTGGTGGTGAATCACTTCAGTCCTGGATGACCCAACCAGTAAGCTGAGGAACAGCACTTAGAAAGCATTTGGCGCAGATAATGGCATATATCTAGAAATGAGACCTCTCTAAGATCATTAAGAGGCCGTCAAAATCTAAAGACCAGTTGAAAAATTTCACTAATTAACATTTTACACTGTTGGATCTTCAAAAAGATCCCCTCTGTGGGCTCTGTGGGTCAGGTACAGAAAGGGTCACTAAAAATGATTCATTTGAACACAGCAGTGAACGTGAAGCTGCACCAATGGGAACACGTTTGGACGTGTGTCTCACCTGATCAGCATGTTACGCAGCACAGTGAAGTCACAGTGTTCACCATTCTCAACTGAAACACACAGGGAGAAAGAGAGAGAGGGAGAGAGAGGAAGACACACATGTCAAAATTCATACACATCAGCACATCTTCAGATGCTAATCACAGTAATCATGTGTGGTCTAAAGGGAAACTAAGCTTAGTTACAAATTACACTGCAAGCATGAAGCACAATGTTTGCACATTCAGCCGTATGGATGGACGCTTAGAAGCTGCATTAGAATCAGCTGAAATGGGAGTGTAACTCGAGTGATTGCACTTAGAGGAAGTCAGATCAGGGGAACATCTTATATGAGTAAGGTCAGCAGAACTGTTCTGTTATTTACACCACAAAACAAAAATAATTTAGTGAGAACAGAGAAAAAAAGAAACCAGGTGTTTAACAATAACAGGTCAGTGACTTTCAGCAGTCCCAAGGAAAAGAGACTCAAAGAACAAAACATGACTATAAACATGTCAGGTTGTAACATTCATCTATGAGACAGGGAGAAGGGACATTAAGAGAAAAGAAACTGGGGGTAAAAGGGACATTGTACAGTAGCAGTGGTAGCAGCAGGTAAACAGAAAACAAAAGACGTCAGGCCATGATCACATAGGACGGATCTCACACCAGAAAATGGCTTTTGTTCAAATCTCCAGTCTGAGTTTCCAGTGACAAACAACTTCAGGAGCATCTCTTTTCTGGGGCTGTATCTATCTTCAGGAGCAAACAATATTTCTTATTTATTTTCCCTCTGTGGAGCATACAGCTTTCCAATGATGAAATACTGTAGAGAGAAGCCCAGCTTGATGCACAGGTGGTCAAAGCTCTCTTCAAATACTGAAACTTTTAAGAGTGGAGCTTTTGGAAAAGATGAAGCATCAAATTTCCGCAGGGGGAGAATGTAAAAGCAAAATTCTGTTCTAACAAGACAGAAAAAATGTTGTTTTAATTTTGTGGTATTAACTCAATCAAAGGAGATGACGGCATAGGAGTTGATATCTTTGTCTTTGCAAAACACCACACCTAAGGGTGCTTTTCAACCACAGGAACCAGGGTCTAAATTGAGTTCTGGGGTACTAGATTTACACCTGCTTTTGGAGGACTTAAGGCTCATTTATGCTCAACGTTACAATACGGATCCAAATATGGACGGAGCCTTCTGTTCGTGCTCTCCGTTCATTTCGTCCAAATTTTTGTACATTTCCAATGAGCTTGTGGATATAGACACACTTACATCTACAGTGGAACATTTTGAAGAAAGATGCCATTTATTTAACCACCTCAAAGACCACAGCTTCCGTTTTTGTTCAAAGGTACATTAGCAAAACCTCCTCCAAAGTCGCCATGTGTGTTTTTGAATTTGTTGTTGTCAGTAACTTTTGACTCTGAGCTGTGCCTCCTGGTGGATGTTTTGGTGAACAGCAATGCCAATGTAAATGACACATGGAAATTAATGAGCAGTGATGGCAACATCGTCTGAAAAGGACGTATACATTTTTGTACCCAAAGGGCGGATAAATGAGCCTTAGGACCTTTGGAGGGCGTGGCCTGCAAATTGGACGTCTCTGATTGGTGGAGCTGTGATGGACTTGGTTGAGTTCCTCCTAAACAACGTTCTTCTTGAAGCCTGATAGTGTGAATGTGTCTCTGTCAGGTGTTCCAGTTTAAAGAGTGACCCTGTAAACTGGAGACCTTCACCTGAACGTGCCTGAATCATAGACTGTATAATGAGTGGACGTAAGGACGTTCGGCTCAAACTGAAGCCTCCAGCAGATGCCCCGCCCCCTGGTGTCTGGCTGCAGTATAGGTCATAAGCCCCGCCTTCCCATGTATGCCAGATATGAGCCGGGAAAACTAAAAAAAATTACGATACCTCTTAGAAACGTTTCTCTCATCTTTACACTAAGGTAGTCTGACGATGTCATCTGGCTGCATGGTGTTCGGGTGTTTCTGTTTCTGAGAAGTTAGTTTCTCATTAGTTATTGGACGTTAAAAACCGCAATATAAGTTTTGTTTTACAATAGTTGACAGCTGCCGTTCATGAGTAGTTTTTACCGGGGATATAAGAAACTTCGGGAAAGAGCCAAAAGGAGACGAAACCCTCTGAAGAAGAAGAAATAAATATTTTTATTTCTCTTTTTCACTTGGCTCCACCGGAAATTCTCTACTGCGCAGACTCTGGCTGCACAATGGCGGCTAGAGAAACGGGGTTTTTTGACTTCAAAAACGTAGAACGGTGACAGGCGGAAGCACGCTGTCCATTCTATATTCAGTCATTGGTCTGAATATCCAGTTTACAACAGCTGCAGAAGAAGTTCACAGGACTGCATCCTAGTTTGGTTTCATACACAATGCTTAACAGATTCATGGGACCCCCACACAGTCTATGGCTTTTCTACCACTGCCTTGGATTCAGTGAATATTTCTGGAACTTCATTTGATACTTTGTTGACCCATGCAAAGTGTCCGTTTGGCACATCATTGGGAGTACAGGAGTCCTATCTGATCACAGCCCCGTTGTTAGAACAAACAAAAGTCCTTGGACAGACAACATGAAACATTTTATTTACACTGGTCAAGTTAAATTATTGGGATTATTCATCTCTACACCAAGACATGGTTAAATGATCAGAGGGGATTCTGGAAAAGGACCGCAGACGAACTGCCGCTCAGGATGTTTGTGATGGATGTGTCGCCTCCTCTTCATCAAATTCGCTGCTCCTTATTGGTTAGCCTCCACCCCACTGGCAGTCAATCATCATCAGGGGAACGAATAAGGAGGACACCTTACCATTGATGAAACTTAAGCAGCCCCGTCCCTTTGCCTCCAAAGCCAGCCATTGACCTCCTGGCTCTTCTAGAGGAGGGAGCTCTGACGGAGGGGAGGGGTACGGTTTTTCAGTTACTGTCTGCGCCCAGCGGGGGCTAAATCTGGGTCTGGAGCAGCTGGGTTTGTTATGCCTCAGACTTGGCCCGGTTGGAGCCCAGNTCTGTCGCAGTAAGAAGAGCAAAAACATGCGGTAAAGCAGGGGAATAAATCAGGATTACTGTTACCACTGGAGCAAAGAAGGAATCCAACGTATTAGAGTGTTTTATCTGCAGAGGTAGCTTCAGCACCAAACAGCCTCTAGATTTCTCCATGACTATTCACAGAATCAGACCTGGGACAAACAAGTGAGTGTGTGAGAGCTCTGAAGCCCAGATTAGTCAGATTTGTTACCTTCATTTGTGTTTTCAATCACAAGTTAAACCATTTATCCTGTTTATTACAACCTCGGCTTGTTCTTTTCGTTTTGACCAAACATCTTTTCAAACAGAATTCTTGTGGAGCATTTTCACACAGAACACTTCAACATGTCTCACAGAGCGAATGAAACCAAGGTTGTAATAAAGTGCAATCATTTAAAACACACCAGTAAGGTTTGAGTAGACAGTTTTGTCAGGGATCGAATGAATCATCCTGGTGTAGAGCTTGTAGATCACTGGCCTGTGTGCCTTAATAACAAAAAATGAAACAGGGCTTAAATATTGGTGATTCGTTTCGCACATAGTCTCCCCAATGTTGGGTTGCAACATAGAAAAAAAAAAGCTTTTGCAACTCTTACATTTAAGGTAATTATCTGAAGTTGAGAGCTGTAGAGTTCAGCAGTATTGATGCCAGAAGATACCAACCAATCAGGTGTGGCTTTACCTTGAAGCCGAACCTGTATTGTTCTTTTTTTTTTTTTTTTTAATCTAGAGTAGGATTTTCAAAATTTTAATATTTTATGCCGTGATGAGGAAGAATTCAAATGGCAATCACAAATTTTCCATCAGCTTACAGTCTCTAGAAAAAGACGCTGTTTCTAGGATGCACAATATTGGATTTTTGGCAGAAATTGGATATGCTGATAATTTGCAATTCATGTTTCTTTTTCCCATAAACCTACTGTGGTGTTCTGAATATAAGACAATAGTTTTCCCCAATAAATCCCCTTTGTATAGGCGGAGTCTACTTAATTTTGGGGGCTACGCGTTGAACAGCTCTCTCTCTCTCTTTCCCCAGTCCACAAAACGTCAGAGTTCTTTTCCCCTCCGTTTCTTGTGTTTGTTTCCCCTTATATCTCTGAACTCTCTCTCCACTTTATGGAGTGTCTCTCTGTGAATCAGGGGCCATATGGGGCGTTATTCAGAAATAGCCTGTCTGTATGCATCGGGGCGGAAATGACCAAATAAGATACATAACATAAGGCAATTTGGGCTGTTCAAAATATGATCTATGAAAGAGTTAACCCACTGATTCTTTTACCCACTCCACTGACATTAGGTGCACTAGATCTTGCGCTACTGTAAAAATCAATTATCTGAAAAGATTCTTTTTAGTAGATAAACTAGACTCAGATAAATTAGACTCAGATGATAAGTCTTACCCTGCTGACAGTTTCAGCTTTTAAAACTCACTGAGTTATTATAAAAAAAGTCAATCTTATTTTATCTTAATTTTTCCTCCATTGTGAAATGAGCTTCACAATGACACGGCACCATGTTGGTTTAAACAAGAGCCTGCCTTATTGTACATTGTTTTCGCCAATGCTTATTTCAATTTTCAAAGAAAATCTGTTTAAGGACAAAGGGGGTCATCTTATATCAGGATTATATCAGGATCATCTTATATTCCAATCAATATGCAATTGCAGAAATCGTCAACTCTCTTCTGTGTTGGAATTAGCGCACAGTACTACAATGCATACTCCCATTACATTTGTAAAATTAATTTCCTGTGCAAAACAATTAAGGCTTAATCACTTAATGCCACAACCAGGAATAATTTGGTCAATTTCACAATTGGTAGAGTGAGGAAACACAGGGAACATGTTGCGCTAATCAAGTAAGCAGAAGCCCATTATATCTGCAAATATCAACATGAGGGTTCATTGTTAAGCCACATTAGCTGATACCAATAACATTCTGATAATATTGTGCATCCTTAGCTGTTTCCATAATTATCAATTATCTGAGGAGGAACACCTCAGATACAAGTTTAACTGTCCATTAGAGTAATCAAATCAACAAGAGCTTTTACAAACATGAAGTTTTCTTGCTTTACACAAAGTGTGAGGTGGAGACATTTAGAAAAAAAAGAGGAACTGAGGCCAATGATCTACTGAGAACATCTGAATGACTTGATTGTCTGCACTTTTCAATTTCATTCCATGTTTGTCAGTACTTAATGAGAGTGGTAGTAAGTATTCAGCCCAAGTCTGATTAGAGCATTGGTTTGACCATCAGCCTAATGATGAGACAGGACAGCAAAAGAAAAGTGGAGGGAGAGGAGGGCAGGAGAGTTTGGGGAACACTCTGAAGGAGGAGGAAAGGTAGGAGGAGGGAGGGAAATGAGCTTGAAATTAAGTGTAAGATGGTTTTGTTTACCAAAAATGCCCTCTGTCAGTCATGGAAAAGAATAGACAAAGAAAAAAAAAAAAGAAGAAAAAAAAAAGAGAGAAGAAAAGAATGAAAAGTGAAAGACTGATAAACGGTCAACCACAGAGCAACAAAGGTACTTTAAAGATAAACACAGTAGATCATCCTTTAAAGAAACTTTACACAGCAGAAAACTCACACAGCAGCAGAGGGAGAACAGTGAACTCAGCCTGTGGAGGAACTAGTGCACAAGTGTGAGATGACTGCTGGCTCAGACTAATGTGAAGTGCATTTGAGGCAAAACCACGGTGCAGAGAGAGGGGCCCATGGGCAGAAAGGCTCTATCAGACTCTACATGATCAGAAATGAAACTGGCAAAGTTTGATCTCTCATTCCCTGACAAAAACGTTGGTGTCAGATTCGGCAAGTTAGAGATTTTCTTTGCCAAAGCAGTTGATCCTCTCATGAGTAAATTCTGAGGAAAGAGCATCTGTGGGAGGGAACTGGACTCCACCAAAGCTCCCTAAGGTGGAGGATGCATGGAGAAGGTACTGATGAGCGTGTCCTCGTATTCTTGGAGAATCCCTCGATGAAAGAGCTTTAAAAAGGTTTCAGGAGGTCTGTCCTCATTTATGAAACGAATTACTTCATCAAGCATGGAAACACTGCTACAGTGACTCTGGAACAAGTTTGTTTGTTGGTCTTAGGGGCCTAATCTCTCTCAAACATCCATAATAGAACTGCAGCTTCTTTGTGTCTGAATAACTAAAAAAAAAAAAAAAAAAAGTTTCCAGTGTTTTGGGTTTTTTTTATGGAATGTGGGCACTGAGTTAAGAAAAAAGGAAACTAAAAATGTTGAGGACAGCGTGTGCCCAGGTTGAGATAGACTTTCAGGATGACCCCCTTTTCCAGAATCCCTATGGGGGTCAAGACG
This sequence comes from Thalassoma bifasciatum, assembly GCA_008086565.1. NCBI lineage: Eukaryota > Metazoa > Chordata > Actinopteri > Labriformes > Labridae > Thalassoma > Thalassoma bifasciatum. The sequence continues at coordinate 79,574 of RPOG01002273.1, read as the reverse complement.
AAACACGACTCAGAGGACTCTGTGCATGTGAGCTGGTTTGTGTGGAGGGGAGAACAGAAAGGTGTAGGAATGTAAAAACTGCCAGAGAACTTCAAACTTGTCAAACATCTACAGAAACATCTTGAGGAATATGTTCAACTTTTCTAACTGCAAAGTAGGTCTGAACTACATACAAAATCAAAATTATCGTGATTTTTTTCACCGCATTGCAATAACAATTGATAGTGCGATTATTTTTAGCTTCCCCATCTTATGTGTCATAGAAAAAACACAATTTTTGGGAGTAAACATTGACATCATTTTGACATGATAACAACCCATAATTCTTTTTCCCACGCCGCTTGTGAGTGCTTTTGGTCCATTCAGGTCATTTTTCACTCTTTTTGTCATCTTTTGCACCATTTTTTGCTATTCTCCAAATATTTTCCCTTTTTTTTTTTTGCCAATTTTCTTGCTTTTTGCCATTTTTGCCACTAAAAACTATTTTTTTGCTTCTTCTTGTGGTATTTTTTTTAACCTTTTTCTTTTTTGCCTCTTGGACCGTTTTTGCACCATTATGACTATTATCAACGTTTTATTTACACTCTACTTGCAGAATTATCTTGCTTTTGGCCATTTTTGCCACTCAAAACAATTTTTTTTGCTCCTTCTTGTGGTATTTTTGTTTTACCCTTTTTTGTCTCTTTTGGACCATTTTTGCTCTTTAATGACTATTTTTAATGTTTTTTTTACGCTTTTCTTGCAAAATTTTCTTGCTTTTGACCATTTTTGCCACTTAAAACTATTTTTTTTGCTCCTTCCTGTGGTATTTTTTTTACCCTTTTTTCTGTCTCTTTTGGACCATTTTTGCTCCTTTATGACTATTTTCAACTTTTTTTTTTTTTTAACTTTTCTTGCAAAATTCTCTTGCTTTTGGCCATTTTTGCCACTTAAAACTCTTTTTTTTTGCTCCTTCTTGTGGTCATTATTCACTCCTTTTTGTCTCTTTTGGACCATTTTGTGCTCTGTTCTGAATATTTTTCATTATTTTTTGCAAAATTTTCTTGCTTTTGACCATTTTTGCCACTGAAAAATTCACTTTACAATTGTATATGGTATTCTGAAGCTAAAGAAATATTGCACTGTCTGCGATTATATTGCGGGGACATATTGCAATTAAATGCCCAGTCCTACTGCAAACACACATTAAAGTCAGAGTAGTAATTTGTGATTTCAATATATGAGGCACTTATTGGCAGACGAATACCTTGGTACCTTGTTTAATTATTTAGTTATTCCATGTCAGCAGTGGTTATTCCTGCTTGAGCATGCTGAGGCCACAGGCTGCAGAAAAACAGTGGAGCAGAGACTGCAGCTTTTGTTCACCATGAATCCTCAGCAGAGCTCTGTGAGCCGTGGAACAGAACTGTCAGTTTGCCAACAGCTAAGATCAGAAATCATCATAGAAAGTTGTGAAAGTGTCCTTTAAGCTCACCTGACCTTCATGGCATCTGTGCAGACACCTCGTGTTGGCATACATTTTTCCTGTCTTTAAAGCATTAGTTCAATTTACAAAAGTGTTGGACTGAATATCAGAGGAAACACCTGATTAACAAAAAAAAACTGATGTGAGATTTTTAATGGAAGCTGATCTCAAATAACCTCACTGACACCATGTTGTATAGATATTTTAAGATACACACTTAATTTGACAAGTCATATTATCTGGAAGTTCATACATTCAGGGACTCATCATGAAGAACATGCACAGTATTTCACACTTTGAAAAGAATCCTGTGACTGCTAAACGATCTCTTACACGCCAACCTTTAAGAAAAAAATCAGCCTCCCACCCACATCCACTCTTTATCAAATGTCTGTCTTGAACCATAAAAACTTGACATTTCAAGGAGTTCACAATCCCATACAAGTTTTATTTCTGTAACCTCCAGTGTCCTCTGGTGAACCTACCTTCTGCCACGCCCCAGGGGTACTGACGACCTCTGACCTTCTTCCCATTCACCTCAACAACCACATTGCTGCCGACCACTGCCAGAGGCATCTTCTCCTGAAGTGAAAGGAAAAAAACTTTTACTTTGAAGAGACTGTGAAATCAAGCACTTCCTCTTTGGTGCAGAAAAGTGTCATAAAATGAGAGATGCTTCAGGTACAAGAACAAATACAAGCACTGCACAACAAGATGATCAACAGAATGCAAAATACATGAGACGTGTTTGACCTTGACTCTGACAAAGGTCGATACAATTTATCACAAGTTGTGTAATCAGACAACCAGGCTTAGACTAATGGGCTAAAGGCAGCAGCAGAAGCTGGAAACAAACCAAAAGATGGGCTGTGTAGGATATTTGTTGTGTCTGTGTTCAGGCTGGGCTTCATCAGAAACCTTGACTTTTTTTTTTCTTTTTTTTTTTTAAATAACCATCAGAACTGTGTGGTGTCTCACCTTGATCTTTCGGATGAGCTTGTTGTCTTCGTCATCCTTTGTGTCTGGGAATTCATAGATTTTTATTTTGTGTTCCTGAATCTCTTTCATTATCTGAAAGGAGATGAGAAAGTGGACAGTTTTTAATTCACCGTCATCAACAGCTAAAACAAAAAATCTCTAAACGTTTAGTCTCAGGCAGCCTTAGTCTCTTACAGGGAGAAATTGACACGTCATGCTTTTGTGAAATGGAACGTTTCATTCTTACAAGTCCAATCCAAATGTCGTTGGGTTATTGTGTGAAACAAACAAAAACAGAATACAATGATTTTCAAATCCAGTTTAACCTGTATTCAGTTAAATACTCTACAATGACGATACTTATTGTCCAAACTGATAAACTCAATTTATTCATATATTTTATTCACATATATTTTTTGAAAGGCTTAGTCGTTCATAAGCAAGGATGGGACCAGGTTCATCACTTTGTCAACAACTGCGTGAGCAAATAGTCCAACACTTTAAGAACAATGTTTCTCAACGTAAAACTGCAGAAATGGATGGATTCCATTATCAACAGTCCATAATTTCATCAGAAGATTCAAAGACTCTGGAGATATCTCACGTAAGCAGCAAGGCCAAAACCCAACATTGAATCCCAGTGACCTTTGACCCCTTTGGCAGCACTGCATTAAAAACCCACATCATTGTGTAAAGGATATTAGCACGTGGGCTCAGGAACACTTCAGAAAACCATTGTCAGTTAACACAGTTCATCCCTACATCTACAAGTGACAGTTCAAACTCTACCATGCAAAGACAAAACTGGTTATCAACAACAGACACACACACTGCCGCAGGCAACTTCTCTGGGCCTGAGCTCATCTGAGATAGACTAAAACAAAGTGGAAAAAGTCTGCTGTGGTCTGATAAGTCCACATTTCAAACTCTTTTTGGAAACCATGGACATGGAGTCCTACGGATTGTTCTCAGCGCAAAATTCAAAAGCAGCATCTGTGATGGTATGGGGGTGTGTCAGTTAGTACCCATGGCATGATGGGTAACCGTCACATCTGTGAAGGCAGCATTAATGCTGAACGCTACATCCAGGTAACGTCTTTTCAGAGAGGTCCCTGATTATTTCAGCAAGACAATGAAACCAAGACATTCTTGTCCTGTTACAACAATACAAAGAATTCCAGCTCCAAAGTTTCAACAATTAGTCTCCTCAGTTCACAAACACTTATTTAAAAAGATTTTTTTGGGCTTTTTTGCCTTTAATTGGATAGAGGAGGACAGTGGATAGAGCAGGAAAGGGGGAGAGAGTGGGGAAATGACGTGCGGGAAACAGGCCACAGGCGGGAATCGTACCCGGGCCACCCGCTCGAGGGCAAGCCTCATGGTGCGCAGCCATACCCACTAGGCCATCTGCGCCCCCACAAACACTTATTGAATGTTGTTTAAAGGAAAGGTGATGTGACACAGTGGGAAACATGCCACAGCTTTTTTAGGAACGTTTTGGAGGCATTAAAGTCAAAATGGGTGAATATTTGCAAAAAGACATTCAAGTTTATCAGTTTTGACAATAACTATCTTGTCTTTGTGGTGAACACAATTGAATATTGATTGAACAGGATTCAAAAAATCATTGTATAGTTTGTTTTTTTGACGTCTTATACAATGTCCCAACTTCCTTGGAATTAGCCCAAGTTTTTACCCCCTGTTTTAGCCCCTTAGTTGTAATTGAAGTGAGACTGACTGTACACACACGCATAGATGTGTATGAAATACAACATAACCCAAAGTGTCATGGGCTAGTTTTGCTGAATCTTGCTTCAATTGTTCTCCTTTCACTTGTTCAATTATAAGAAAGATGAGATTGAAGGCAATTTTTACTGATGCACCAGGCTGTTATTAAACTTTTCTGGATTATCTGTTGAACTTGCGCATTCACAGTCTCATACCTGTTTCTTGAAGAGCTGGCACTCCTCTGGGGTTAGAGTGTCAGCTTTGGCAATAAGAGGGATTACGTTAACTTTGTCATGAAGTCTCTTCATAAACTCAATGTCCAGTGGCTTCAGTCTGAAAGACAGAAAAAGAAAACTTTAAGATCCATGCACAACAACCTCTTTAAAACGGGATCAGGATCAAAAACAAGTCAAGACAAACACTTTGTTACACAGCTGAGCAAGAGCTGGCCAGTGAGCAACACGCAATGGGTTTATCCTAATCCACATCCACATGCACACAGCTCAATTTAGCCCAATCCCTCGGCTGTTAAAAAGACATTTCAGAAAACAAAAGTGGAAAAACTTACACAGGCTGTGATTTACAGCAAAGATGATAGTTCATTTAAATAATGGATAAAGCATAGGGACATTTCCTGAGAGGGAGGAATTCATGCAGAATATAAAGAAAATGTTTCCAAGTGATAAAGTAGTTCAGTGGGTCACCAGCAGAGGGCCACGTTTACTCACAGCCCACAGCAAAGACACAATGCAGGCTGAGTGTGACTGGCTCTCCAGTCTTATGGGCTCTTTTTCTGTGGTAACAACTGATGGTTTTGTCTGGACTGGCTGATGAGGGATTGTCTTTGTAGCCCTGCTGTGGGCTCTCTGTCTCTGAAAGACAAGAGCGACTCACATGCTGCTGTGGCCTGAAACACAGAGCCCTGGTTGGTGGTGAGTGTGGGCAGTGTAGTGAGTTTGTACGGTATAATAAGAGAAAAAAAATCTGCTAGAAACATAAAAGTGCATTGTTGAATCTAGCTGTGACTGTATGTATCATTCATGTATATTCAAATCAAGCTGATGTGGTGTTTACAGTGTTTGTACAGGGGACGATCACTGAATGACAACTGTGAAGTATCAGACGTGTTCACAGACTTAGGGACCGACAGTTTGTGTGACGAGATCATCATGATCCATCATGGAGCAGCATCAGAAAAGTCCTGGATCAAATACAATGTCACATTAAACAGAAGTCAGAGAGTCTGTTTTTTATTTGGGAGTCCTGACAGCTGGCAGAGATGCTGACTGTTAAAACATTTTTGTGATCTAAAAATGTTTTTCTTCTCAGCCTAACAACATAAACTGACAGGGATTTATCAAATTAGCAGAGCTCGCTGCGGGAACGTTCCCCTCTCCTCCTGCTTTAAAGTTTGCTTTGAGTAGAAAACATCATGGACAAACTATTCTGGGGCATGAGCTTGAATTAATTTTTTCTAATGTGCATTTTATGGGATCTTAAGTTTTACTGCCACATGGCTGGGAGTTTTAGAAGCAGATGTTCCCAAACTGAAAGTCTGCATCTGGTGCAGAATTTGAGGACTGTTTATTGATTTTAGCCTGATTCTTTCCTGCTGTGCAGACAGGAGAGGACAGTTTATCCATATGTGAACAACCTGAGTAACTTTAACTGAAGGATTGACTGACTTCATAGTGTTCATGCACCAGCAGTGTTTGAATACTAAGAGCTCTTATTAAGTTACATTATATCTTATAAGTTCCATTATGTCAGATATAAAGATATGAAAAAAAATATATTTCATAGATTAAAACATGATTATAGTATACAGTTGTGCCTAAAAGCTTACACCCCCTCCAGCAGAATTTTCTCATTTTTTGGTCTTTTCTCAGAAAATATGAATGATAACACAAAAATCTTTCTGTTACTCATGGCTTGAGGTTGGGTGAAGACATTTATTGAAAAAAAAAAAACAGTTTAAAAATGACCCTGTTCTTTTTTTTATACACACACTGATTACAAACAAATAGATCACAGGTGAGGATGGTTACCTTTGGTAGACATTCAAACACATTTGTGTTCACTTTTGTGCATTTATCAGGACAAAACCACCAGAGTTGTGTAAACATCTAAACAGGGCCATTTTTGAAGTTTCTGTTGTCATTATGATTTAAAAAGAGTAAACTGTTTTTTTTTCAATAAATGTCTTCACACAACCTCTAACCATGAGTGACAGGATTTTGTGTTATCATTCATATTTTCTGAGAAAAGGCCAAAAAATCAGAAATTCTGCTGGGGGGTGTAAACTTTTGGGCAGAAGTGTATGTCTATTCAATGATTTCGTCATCCACCAAATCCATCTGAAGTGAAAACTGCTGCTCCCCAAACCTATTATCAATGTGCCATTAAAATGTGATTAATTCTATTCTATTAATTAATTACAAAACCTGTAACTAATCAGATTATTTTTCCCAATAGAGTTGCATCACTACTTTTGATATAAAAACCATGCCAGACAGAAGTTGGTCAGAATGGTAAACCTCCATATTGTTTTTCTTTTTATTTATAGTTGGATCTGTTATTATTGCAATGATCTGAAGCCACACATTCATTCCTCAACAATCAGTGTTGGCTCATTTATCCAACTCTGCAGCCACTTGCTTATCACAAATTATCTTGTTGTGCTGAGAAATCAGCCTTTTGTTTTTGGGATAATGAGGTAATTGACCCTGCTTTCACGAAAGAGTGAGATTTGCCATCTCAAGATAATGACATTAAAAATAACTACAAGCACGGCTGGTCTTGGCTGTGACATCATAAGAAAGGTCAGGAAAACCAGTTCATTCAAAATTGTTCCAAAATGAGACTAAGAAACATTTTTGTGATGTGGGTGATTTATTTATCTTTAGATCAAAAGATCAGGTGAGTGTGCGTCTGCTTGTGAGGATGGAAATTTTACATTAAGAGAGGAAATGGATGATAAAAACCAACATTATGACATTCGTTTTAGAAAGAGCTTTCACAGCGTGTGAACATGAATCAAATTAAGGTCAACTGACAATAATCTGCAGATTCAAACCATTCAGATATGACTAAAACCTTCAGGTGTAAATTCAAGGATGGATATGTCTTGTCTGGTTTTGCAGACAATTTAGAAAAAGAAAAGGTTCCAGTCATGACAAGTGAACACACAAATGCACACACACAATCTGAGAGAGAACAGGATGAGAGGAGACAGAGCGTGTTTGTCTGAGATGAGAGGCCTGCCTCAATGAGCTGCTCCCAACCTCCACTCTGATTGGCTGACTCAGTGATGAGAGCAGGACTCTACTGAGCATGAGCAGAAGTGGGTTATATAAGCTTTGTGGGTCACAAAAATTGGCTGCCACACACACAAACACTTCCTTTTGCTCCTGCTTCAGCTCGGAGCGGAAGCTGAAGAAAAAGGTGGATTCTCCTTCGCTCGTGTGAGTCAAGGAGAGGTCATGCATGTCGTGTTTATCTCCTTCTATGGACTGTATCATTTCATTACATCCTCTGAACCAAACCAACACTGGCTGTCTTCAGTAAATAGACCCTTCCCATACAAACTGTAACGTCCTCAGGGTGCTCCTTTAAACCTGTTTTTGCCTTTCCTGTCTCCAGAGAGGAGTCAGCCTTCAGACACAGTTTGTCAGACAGGCTTTAAATAAATGATCATGGATAAAAATGAACAACAAGGATGTTTCACATTTTTCTTAACCCATTTGCAACTAATTTTAGGTTTAAATTGTATTTGTTAACATCTTGAAATCAGGCATTTTTCCGGGCTTGTCAGGCAAATGTGGCCCACAATGAGTCTGACGAGTCAATTTTTACTAAAAATAAGACAAACACTTGCTTTGATTTCAGTTTTTGCTGTGTCATAGAACTGACTGTAATAGCTTCTGTTCATTCTCTGAAAAGATTTGTCTCTCTGATATAATCCTGTGGCATGTGTGACAGTTTTAGACCCAACGACAGAGATGGGTATTGATAAGACTTTATTGATACCAATAACCTTATAGATTATGCTTCTCGATCTACCGTAATTTTTGCCCTATAAGGCGCACTGGATTACAGGGCGTACTAACCAAAACAAAACAGTCAGATAAGTCAAACTTTCTTCAACTCATTGAATAACTCAATCACTTCAATAACTCTTAACATTTTTCAGTTGTAAGGCATGAGATACAAAACACTACACTCACTTCTCATTCATTAATGTTAAATATTCTCGCAGCTGCTCTATTCCCATGTTCTTCTGTGTGATTGATAGCCTTGAGCTTGAAATCCACTTCGCAAACATGTCTCTTCACAGCTGCTGTTTTGGGGTCCTTATACACAGATATGTTATGGCAAGGGTTCCCAAATTTTTCCGCCTGTGACCCCCAAAATGGCAGCGTTGGAGAATGGCGACCCCCTACTGTGGTACAACACTAATGGGCCAATCCAAAAACAGACAAAAAAAAAACAATGGAAAACCCCCAGGATACTTAATTTAACTCATCAGTAGAAAATTAACCGACTAATGTGCACTTTGCTGTGCTCACTGCATCAAACTTCAACAAAGAAATGTGAAAAACAGATAAAAAAATTTCTGTTTGCATAATTTCATATTATCTTTAACCCCTTTTTTGCTTTTATTCTTATGGTGATAGATAAAATGTGGAATTGTTCATAGTTTTTGATTTTGGGACACATTCCACGACCCCCTATCAATGTCTCGCGACCCCCCAAAGGGTCCCGACCCCCACTTTGGGAACCACTGTGTTATGGTGTTGTTACAGTACCCATGTGTCAAAGCACAGTATGTATTACTCTGCGAGGCGCCTGACTATGACAGTAATGCGACAGTGATGCGGCTTCGTATCTCACCAAAGTCGTCGTAAAACACTTTGACAGATTTTTGAGCGCTGTGTTCCTCATAAAATCATTTCGAGGTCAGTAAGCACAACCAGGATTGATTTGTAAGGCGGATTATAAGGCGCACTGTCGATTTTTGAGAAAATTAAAGGATTTTAAGTGCGCCTTATAGTGTGAAAAATAAGGTCATTCCTTCTTGATTCTATTCTCAATTCCTCATGTGAATTTTTCTGTGTACAAAAAGCAAACAGGTTTTCTGTGCCAATAACACCTTACTGAGTTTATGAGTAAATAAATATAAAATTGGTCAATGAATCTGGATATCACTGGCAGTAAATAAACACAAATAAGTAACTTGAGGTGAAGTTGGGATTTTATTTTAGAGACAAATCCTGCTTTTCCCTCAGAGCAAGGGAAAATTCTTGTATCAGCTACTTTTCTGCTTTTGTTGGATTATGGTGATGTACTGTATACGAGCGCCTCAGCCAAATGCTTAGTCATTGGACAGGGTGTATCATTGTGCGTTGAGATTTGTAACTGGGTGTAGACGTTTCACTCAACACTGTGAATTGTACAAATTCTCAGGCTGGCCATCATTTATTTTTATTTATATAATATATAGATTTATAAAGCTCTTCTGGGGTTGATGCCTTCTTATCTATGTTCTTATCTCCAAAGAACAAACAGTCAATATGCTTTGCGTTCTTGTGAGGTCTTCAAATTGTCTGTTCCTCGTGTTCGCACCGAATTTAGAAAAAGAGCTTTTAGTTTCGCTGCTCCCACCACATGGAACTCTCTCCAGAGTGACTTAAAAATGGTGGATCTTATTTTGCTTGGAGCTTTCACCTCGCTCTTAAGAGACAGAGTATGCGAGTCAATTGGACAGTGTCAGTGCTTCTGATTTGTAATCTGTGAGCAAGGCCTGGCACTTTATTCTGTAAATCAATTTTCACATTGTAAACTGTCATTTTCTATCAAGTTTATTTTGTCATTTGTCTTGTCATATTGTTATGTCTTATGATGCGTGCTGCTGCCCCCTTGGCCAGGTCACCCTTGCAAAAGAGATCCCGATCTCAATGGGTTACTACCTGGTTAAATAAAGGTTAAATAAAATAAAAATAGATAAATAAGTGAAAATCTTTGCACATGGTCACTGAATCCTCGATCTCTGGACAGAAATGAATAAAAATCAGTTGAAATTAGATGTCACATGATGTGGATTAGTGGTCCTGTGTCTCATGCAGACCTACCCGTGTCCAGATGGAGCAATAAAATAAAGGCAGCAGTGGACTCTGTTGTCTGGCATCGATCTGCGATTCACCCGGGACTCTGCGTTCAGAAAGTCCTCACACTTGCTGTCGATGTAGTTTATGACTGGCTGCCAACTGGAAAAAAAGACAAGAAGACCCCAAGCAGAGGAAAGGTGAGGGGAATGACCTACAGAAGAACATGTGATCATTTTTTAGAATCTAAACATGAATGTGTGGATGAGGGGAACATTCAGAGTGTGTCATCTCTCCTCACCAGTTGCTGTTATCGACAGCATCTCCAAACCCCGGTGTGTCAACGATGGTCAGAGTCAGCTGGACTCCTCCTTCTTTGATCAGGACTTTGGACTGCTCCACCTGAGAGAGAATAACATGCACACGGTTACAGAGGATACTGATGAGGAAAAACACTGACTTCCACCACAGTCTGAGTCTTTTCTCAGTGCTCTGATAATCCTTCCTCTAGATCAGCGATTCCCAACCCCTGGTGGGCCGCGAGATCATTTCCAAACAAGTGTTTTATTGGAGTGTAATTATATAAAGATACAAGGTACAAATAGAAAAATTAAGATACAAATACAAATAATAACATTCAAAATGTTTAACTTGGTTAAGTTTTAAAGGAAATTAAAACAGTTCTGATTTTAATATATGAAAAAAGTCCCCTAAGAAGGCATGTTATTCCTCTTTAGGTAGCATGACCTGAAAAATAACAACAACCTGAAATGTCATTGAAAAAAAATGTAATAAATCCCAAATTTTCAAAAATTGTGAAAACTGTAACCGGAGTGCTGAGCCCGAAATGTAACGAAAAAGCATAAAGTAAAACCCAAAATATAATAATTGCACCAGAATGTAACAAGTTGTCATTATTTGGGCAAAAAGTTGCTACGTTTTCGGCTAAACGTCTGTTTCATTATCTACCACATATCACATTTTGGGTTTTGTTACATTTTTTTAAATTAAATTTTGGGTCATTGTTACAAATGGGGTTCTAAAAAAACGTATAAAGTGGTATGTATTGGGTTGGAGGTGGGCCTCAAACATTTTTGAGCTTTAAAAGTGGGCCCTGATTTGGAAAAGGTTGGGAACCACTGCTCTAGATTTATATGTTAATACAATTCTGAGTATAGTTCAACAAAACAACAGTTCCCACACTAATTTGCCAGCACATCATGTTGTTTGACACTTCGTCCCCCCACTTTCCAGAGCACTGATGATACATCACCAGGCTTTAAGAGCTCCCACACAGCCAGTGAGGAGACAGAGACACCAGTGTCTGCTGTTTGTAGGTGTAAGAAGTCTCTCACTGTAACCTTCCTTATTAAGAGCCAGAAAACAGCAGTGATGACACTGGATGATAAATGATAACTTGAAGCTTTCATTTCCACACTGCTGCACTCGCATGTTGGCTAGTACACAGCACCCTGCTGAAAATAGCAAGAAACACACATATTTTAGACGCCCCTGTGTGTTCTTTGGCCTTGCTCAGAATACCGAAGTCTTTACGGGTTGACATCAGCAGCCTGACATCGACCATAGGTTGGAGAGATATGCGACTATCTACAAATACCAGTGACGACACATTATGTTTTCCGGACTACAGAGTTAATGAGGAAGCAGTTTATGTTTAATGGGGTGTTTTTCTGCTGGACTTCCTGAAAAAATCTGTCTTTCTCGGGCTGGTTTTGCCAAAGCTGCTTACCCTGGTTTTAATGAGAGAAATGGCTGTTTGCCGAGCTGGTAACTCCAAAAACTCTACCTCTGAGTTCACAGAGAGGGGCTTATTCATGCTGATGTGTGTGTGTGTGTGTGTGTGTGTGTGTTGCTGTTAGTGAGGTAACTGAGTTGTGTATCCCAGTTATGAAGCTTATTAGATTCAGTGGAAGAGGATGTGTTAGATTAGAGATAAGATTACTCTACGCTAATCTCTCCTTACTTTTCAATCTTACTGAATATTAACAAATCAGTCTGACCTGGAAATATGGAAGCAATAAATTCTAGTCAGTTACATAGAGAATATACTTATTGTAGGAAATGGCCTCAAGTGTGACATGCTGACTGTTTTCAGAACTCTATGCGATACCACTGATATAAATGAAGAGTGGAATCTAAAATCTGTCAAAAATAACCACATATTGCACAAATTAGGGAAAATTACTCAGTATGTAGTGGACCTTGCATACAGTTTCGCACAATGTTTTTCATCTGGTTTTTCTGTTTATGTTGAGTAGCAGTCATTTTTAGCAGCATCACTTCTACCTATTGGGATGAGTCAGCATTAAAAGCACAAGTCTTTAATGCTTTAATAACTGTCCCCTGTCCTTCAGAAGTAAGGTTGCAAACTTCTGGGAATTTTGTATTAGAAACTTTCCATCAGAACTTTTGGGATTTAACAGGAATTTGCTGATGCTGTGTTTTTAAATGATGTTATAGATTAAGTTATTTTTCCCAGTTGAGTCAAACTGTCATGAGATGAGGCAAAAATATTAATCATAAGCAAACATACATGGGTCAATGACAAAAAGAGGGTCTAAAAACATATTTTTGATAAGTTCTTTGAAAATGGATGAAAAACATATTTCTGGGTGAAGAATTAAGTTTTCTAACAGATTTCAGTAGTTGACCAACATTTCAAAGTTTTTAGGTTCATTATTTTTTAGTATTTTTAATTTGAGCACCCAAAAATGTCAGGTGGCGCAACCAAATATATGAAAATATATTTATATGTTCCTGTTATTTTTTCAGTGTGAAATTATTGGCAAGTATCTCTCAAGTGTCTGTAGTGACTCCTACACTTTCATTTTGTGTGTTTCATTTGTTTTATTTGTGAATAAGATAAATAATTTGATGTTAAAATAACATTTCACATTATTACATTGGTTGTACCACCTGACATGGAAATTGTTCCAGTCACCAATGAAGTGAAAAAACCTTTTTTATCAGTATTTCAGAGAAATCTACAAACTTTTCCACTTGGTCACAAATGTCATTTGGGCTCCTCTGGCTGATGCAGTTTCCTGTTTCCTGTTTTATTCTCTTCACTTTAAAATAAAAGTCTAATGTTACGGTTGCACCACCCTGACATTTGACAAGGTGAAAATTACCGGACAAAAGTTTTTAAAATTTCTCAACAGCTTCAAAATTCTTCTTATTTGCAAAGAATGTTTTATTTAAAAAGGGTCAAGCATAAAATAATGCCACTGTATTTTTAATTTCAATTAACAATAATTGACATTCAATTTTTAGAGTTTAATTACACACCTATGAACAGTCCTGCCAACGTGGTGGACTGTAAAACCCCCAAACTCCTTGGTTTTGTGTTTTTTTGTACAATATAAAATTATCAAATTTCTACACAAGTTTATTGTGTCCAAAGTATGAATAAAGAAATACATGTGATGAAATACTCAATTCATGATGGAAGGAAATATTGCACTCGGACACAAAAAAAGGGACTTCACGTCATTGACCCACATACAAATCTGCCTGATACAATATTTATAAATGACACGAATCACATTTAGAAATGTACAACTTTAATGGTTCCAAGTATTTTTGCCATGTGTGCAGGCCAATGGCAATGGCAAAAATACTTGGGACTGTAAACTAGTTCACTGTGCTATTTTTATTTTTATTTTTTTACTATATGCACACTTAGCTTATTTTTTTCTGGGGGATACTGAGGTGTTTTCTTCTATTTAAAAAAAAAAAAAAAAATTTTAGTTCACCTCATTCACTTTGATCTGTTGTTCACTTTGTATGTTAACTAAATGTTGGACTAATCTCTAGTTTCTTTAGTTTTCAGTCCAGAAGCATTAAAACTGAGTTTAAAAACAATATAAAAAAATTGTTATACGTGATCAGATGGTATAAGAAAATCTGTTGTGATCCTCTTTTTTCACCCTGATAAGCAGAATGACTACATACTACATTTGGAGGAATTAAAAAGAAGATGGTTTGGAAAAAAAAACAGCATTTTTCTGATCATGACCCTGATGCTGACTGCTGTGTCTGTAGCAAAGCTGGATGGCACACAAAGGAATGATACAGAAACAGATAGAATCCATCTTAGACTGTTCTACACGAAAGATGCACTGACTCATTGATTTTCATTGTGCAAAAGATCTCAGATTGCTTATCAGTACGTCGTTAACAACACGTTTGTTTTCTGTTTGTTGTTTTTTTTGAATGGAGATGGCTGCTCATGAGACTGCTTTTGTTAGAAACCCCAAAAGCAGACAAAGAAACCATGCAATCCCGCTGTCACATATATTCACATTCAGTTCCTCAGATCCATCATTTCCTGCAGCTCGTCTGCTGTTCCCTCGCTTCGCCGCATACTTTCACAAGGCCATCTAGTTATTTTCGGATCCCCCTTTAACTCAAACTACAGCCCTCTTGCTCGAACACAAACATTCCTCAGCTTCCACCAGCCTTCAGATGATCTGATGACTTTACAGCTGAACATATACTCATGAATCTGTGCATACGGCATGTTTTAAAATACATACATCCTATGAGTGACTGTGCATGACATGTCCTCCATCTCAAAAACCAAATCTTCTATTTTCACTGTTTCCACGAAGAAAAACAGATTGGGAGAAAACCTCAAAAATGTCGTCAGTCCAAACACCATCATTTAAAAGAAATCCAAGCTGGGGGAATGTGAGTGAGCGACAGAACGGGAGTGTGTGCTGGAATATAAATACTCTGACCCCATCTCTCTCCCTCAGCCTGCAGACCACAGCACCCAGGGTGAGCACTCTCACACACACTAACTGCTACTTACAAAAGAGCATGAATGCCCACAGTGCACTCGCGGGGTTCACTTGAGGTTTGCTCAAAAAAGAGCACCGAGATTCTTAATGTTTTTGTCTCGTCAAAACAGAGCAAATTTAGCTCTGTGCAAATAGAATTGCAAGCTGCAGCCGTGGAGGGATGCAAAAGATGCAGCATCATTTGATTGTTTCTACAAAGATGAGAGGAAGGATTTCATATCACAAGTCTCACACGGAGAGCAGGAAAACAAGAATTTCACTGCCAGGGAACACTAAATCAGGGCTGCAGACGGATTTATTCTTGCTAAATAGGGAACAAATAAAAACAAACATGAAAAGTGGAGGAAAGGGGAGCTGCAAACAAAAAAGATCTCAGGATGATTTATGAATTCTCCTGTTGGGCTGTAACTGAATTATGACACTTTTATGTGTCTCCTACGGTGGCTCTGAGAGCTCAAAGCACTACATTTCAAGAAAAAACATGCAATAAGACAAAACACAAGCAAATAATGAAAACATCTTCATCACTTCAACAAAACACTGTGCAGCATTAGGAGACCACAACAAAACAAATGAGAAAAAAAACACCCTGTTTTTCTAGTGTGTTTAATTGTGGACTTTGCAGTGCATTTTTCTAATGTGTTTAATTGTGGACTTTGCAGTGCATTTTCCTAATGTGTTGTGTTGTGTTCTTTTCAGTGCATTTTTCTAATGTGTTGTGTTGTGGTCTTTGCAGTGCATGTTTCCTAATGTGTTGCATTATGGTCTTTGCTGTGCATTTTTCCTAAGTGTTGTGTTGTGTTCTTTGCAACGCATTTTTCTAATGTGTTGTGTTGTGTTCTTTGCAGTGCATTTTTCTCATAATGTGTTGTATTATGGTCTTTGCAGTGCATTTTTCCTAATGTGTTGTGTTGTGTTCTTTGCGGTGCATTTTTGTAATGTGTTGTGGTCTTTGCAATGCATTTTTCCAATGTGTTTCATTGTGGTCTTTGCAATGCATTTTTCCTAAGTGTTGTGTTGTGGTCTTTGCAGTGCATTTTTCCCAAGTGTTGTGTTGTGTTCTTTGCAGTGCATTTTTCCCAAGTGTTGTGTTGTGTTCTTTGCAGTGCATTTTTCATTAGTGTTGTGTTGTGTTCTTTGCAGTGCATTTTATTAATAATGTGTTGCATTATGGTCTTTGCAGTGCATTTTTCCTAATGTGTTGTGTTGTGTTTTTTGCAGTGCATTTTCTAATGTGTTGTGGTCCTTTTGCAATGCTTTTTTCCAATGTGTTTCATTGTGGTCTTTGCAGTGCATTTTTCCTAAGTGTTGTGTTGTGGTCCATTTGCGATGCATTTTTCTAATGTGTTGTATTATGGTCTTTGCAGTGCATTTTCCCTAAGTGTTGTGTTCTTTGCAGAGCATTTTTCTAATAATGTGTTGAATTGTGGTTTTTGCTGTGCATTTTCCTAAGTGTTGTGTTGTCCTTTTGCAGTGCATTCTTCCAATGTGTTTCATTGTGTTCTTTGCAGTGCATTTTTCTAATAATGTGTTGAATTGTGGTTTTTGCAGTGCATTCTTCCAATGTGTTTCATTGTGGTCTCTGCAGTGCATTTTTCCTAAGTGTTGTGTTGTGGTATTTGCAGTGCATTTTTCTAATGTGTTGTGTTGAGGTTTTTGCGGTGTGTTTTTCCAAATGCTGCACACTTATTGTCAAATTGATGAAGATGTTTTTATAATTTGCTTTGTAGTCTTTTTCATGTGTTTACTTTAGTTGCAGTACTGTGAGCTCTCAGGGCCACCGTAGTCTCCACAGTTAATGGTACATCTAGGATCGATGACACCACAACATCATTTCTCTTTTTCATCTCTGAGACTCTAAAAAGGAAGAACTGCTGTGTTGGAGTCTTCCTAAAAACACTCAGCAGGGTCGGTGCCTGACTTCCTGAGTCACACAGCGCTCTCTGCCTGATGGGTGGAGCTCTAGGCTGGTTGAGTTGTCTCATTCCTTTTTGAATGAGCCATCAAAAGTGTAACCCAAAAAGCTGATCAGTAACCTAATCTTAGCCTCAAACTCAGGATTAAACCTGTACATTCCCTTGTTATAACTCCACACAAAGAGGATTTCAGACTTTTGTTCCATTCACTCACTGTATCACTGTTCAGGAGCCAGGATAAGACAGTGAATGAATCTCATATTAGTGTTCTTCCTGTGGCCTTTTTGCTCAGAACAGCTGAAGTGGGACAGGAAATGTTTGGAGGAGAGAGAAGGGGTCACACATACCAAAGAGCAGAGCCTCTGTACTTTACAGACAGAACTAAAGCTACACCCTCATGTGGGTTCAGAATGACTTCAACCTGGCTGTAGAGTCGTTTCCCTGCTAAGGAGTTGTTTGTTTGACCCATTGGCCTCAAACACACTGATTGGACACTGAAGCAGGGAAAACTGAGCTCTGAACAAGCCAGGCATGCTCACAAATCAACCATGAGCATGAAACTGTTAACTACAATCGTCTTTACTCCCACATTTTCTCTAAATAGGGAATTGTATTGTAATCATTCGGTTATGCATTCAGGAATGAGTAGCTTCAGTGTATGCTTTTTTTGTGGAGCAATTTGTTAAACATTGAAGCATAAGTTGAAAAAACATATAGACTCTGTAGCAGAGTACCTGCAGGTTTCAGCAAGTCAAATTTAAGACTTTTAAAGACCTTTTTAATGCCACTTTGAATGAAATTTAAGACCAAAAGCACACAAATATTGTCGATGGTTGGGGGATCCTGCTGTGTTACGACCATTGACTGTATATAGAATGGACAGCGTGCTTCCGCCTGTCATCATTCTACGTTTTTGAAGCCAAAAAAACCCCGTTTCTCTAGCCGCCATTGTGCAGCCAGAGTCTGCGCAGTAGAGAATTTCCAGTGGAGCCAAGTAAAAAAGAGAAATAAAAATATTTATTTCATCTTCTTCAGAAGGTTTAGTCTCCTTTTGGCTCTTTCCTGAAGTTTCTTATATCCCCGGTAAAAACTACTCATGAACGGCAGCTGTCAACTATCATAAAACGAAATTTATATCGCGGTTTTTAACGTCCAATAACTAATGAGAAACTACCTTCTCAGAAAAAAAACACCTGCACACCATGCAGCCAGATGACATCATCATACTACCTTAGCTTAAGGATGAGAGAAATGTTTCTACCAGGTATCGTAATTTTTTTAAGTTTTCCCGGCTCATATCTGGAATACATGGGGAGGCGGGGCTTATGACCTATACTGCAGCCAGACACCAGGGGGCGGGGCATCTGCTGGAGGCTTCAGTTTGAGCCGAACGTCGTTACGTCCACTCATTATACAGTCTAAAGTTACGACCCAATCATAGCATGAGTGTTGCTCCATGAGTCTCTTTCAATTTAACTTTTATCTGTTTATTGAGAATAGAGTGATTCTCTCTAGTTAACTTGAATTTAAGACTTTTTAAGACTTTTCAAGGAAGCGTAGGAAGCCTGTGTAGGGCGACAAAAAGAAAAACAAAGGGAAGAATGAAAAAGAAAAAAATTGAATAAAGGGGAAAAGTGAAAAATTGGAGAGGGGGGGGGTCAGTGCGTAACAGACATCAACCCATGATTACAAAAAAATCTTATGATCACACAATTTTTATAGCTTTTTAATTTTTTTTCGATATCAACTTATTGGCTGCCACTGACGTCCATACTGATTCATGTTGAAGGACAGTCTGTCAAAGCTCGACCATCAATATCAGGTTTGTAAACTAGTGGACTAACAAACTGGGCCCTGCAGGTGGCAGCAGTGCTCTTTTTGGATGAGAGATCAGCAAAGATTCTGAGAAGAGATGACAGAAGCGACGACAGATGTTGCTGGTCGGAAAAGTGCGGAGTATGTTCTGTGATCATGAGAAAAGACAACAGAGATCATGATTAGGATCAAGGAATGGAGCTTCAGAGATGAGCGTTAACAAATAATCAAATAATCAAAGCTCGTTTTCTCTTTTTTTTGGTCAAAAAAAGGAGATTTTGATGAAACCAGGGTGTGCTTTACTGCTGATTGTTTAAGACCAGAAAAAGGTAGAGGAGTGTCCACTGTGTCTTTTGGTAATTTCTGAGTTTAAATAAGTCAGAAAACATAATATTCTATGGGTCTTGAAAGTCTGTTCTGCTCTGAAGCAGCTGGCAACGTGGGGCTCTCTGCCCTGAAAACAACTGGCAGCTAATGAGTAAATATCATTTCGTATTGTTGTGGCTGCATGTTTCCATGTATTACCCCTCCCTTCTGTCCTTTTCTCCGAGTGACTCAAGTCATTTTACAACATGGTTCACCTGGTCTTGTGCATTCACAAGCTTTTTATAAGTACTACATGTTCAATGTCTTCTTTCCTGACATACAATTCATTTTCCTTTTACTTTGTACTCGTACATGTGGAACTGGCTGCATGTTTGCAACTGTTCATCAAGGGGAAAAAAAAGACGTTCACAAATGGGTTATCCCTAAATATATCACGAGTCTTACAAATGGGTTTCAGATTTTTGTTAGAATGAAGTGATGTTGCTGTGCTGGCAAAGCTGCTGTGTTATTGTACAGGACGGCTGCACTTTGAGTGATCAGAAAGAGTAGAAAACTGCTATAAAAGTACTGGTCCATTTACCATTTGCTCCATAAAGGTTCCACAGTTGAAATAAAGCTCAACTAACTCCTCTATGATGATTCTCAGACTAAAATATCAGTGCTGGTGATGTGCAGACTTAGTGGGGTTGTATGCATAGAAAACTCTCCAAAGCTGCAGCGATGTGGCATGCTAATGAGAAATGTTCCCGAGAGTGTGTTGATACACAATTACGATTAAAAGCGCACATGTTGCAGTGTCATTTATAATATTGCAGCCATGAAAGTTTCAACTTCCTTCACTTGTGAGTAAGTTGATGTTCCCTTGCAAGGAAAAATTATATATACAGTGAGAGTAAAAAGTATTTGATCCCTTGCTGAATTTGTTGGTTTGCCCACTAATAAAGACATGATCATTCTATACTTTTAATGGTAGATGTATTCTAACATGGAGAGACAGAATATCAAAACGAAAATCCAGAAAATAACTTTCAAGAATATATTTTAATTCATTTGTATTTCATTGAGGGAAATAAGTATTTGATCCCTCTAGACAAAAGCAGTTAATACTTGGTGGCAAAGCCTTTGTTTGCAAGCACAGCGGTCAGACATTTGCGGTAGTTAACCACAAGCTTAGCACACATATCAGGGGGAATTTTGGCCCACTCTTCTTCGCAGATCCTCTCCAAATCATTCAGGTTGGTGGGCTGTCGCTTGGCAACTCGGACCTTCAGCTCCCTCCATAGATTTTCAATAGGATTGAGGTCCGGAGACTGGCTGGGCCACTCCATGACCTTAATATGGTTCTTCTTGAGCCACTTCTTTGTTGCCTTTGCTGTATGCTTTGGATCGTTGTCATGTTGGAAGACCCAACCACGGCCCATTTTCAGCTTCCTGGCAGAGGGGAGGAGGTTGTCCCTCAAGACGGCACGGTACATGGCTCCATCCATCTTCCCACTGATGCGGTGTAGTAGCCCTGTGCCCTTGGCAGAGAAACACCCCCAAAACATAATGCTTCCACCTCCATGCTTGATGGTGGGCACAGTGTACTTTGGGTCATAGGCAGCAGTTTTCTTTCTCCACACACGACGTGTAGAGTTTAGGCCAAATAGTTCAATTTTGGTCTCGTCTGACCATAGAACATTCTCCCAATCACTTTGTGCATCTTTGAGGTGATCATTGGCATACTTTAGGCGGGCCTTCACATGTGCCTTCTTAAGCAGGGATATCTTTCGGGCACTGCAGGATTTTAACCCATTCCGTCACAAAGTGTTGCCAACTGTTTTCCTGGTGACTGTGGTCCCAGCTGCCTTGAGGTCATTCACTAACTCCTGCTGAGTGGTTGCAGGATGATTTCTCACAGTTCTCATGATCATTGCAACCCCACGAGGTGAAATCTTCTGTGGAGCACCAGATAGAGGTCTGTTGATGGTCATGTTATACTTTTTAAATTTTCTAACAGTTGTACCAATGGTTGTTACTTTGATTCCCAGCATCTTGCTAATGTTTTTGTAGCCTATTCCAGATTTGTGCAGGTCAACAATCCTGTCTCTGAGGTCCTGAGAGAGTTCTTTTGTCTTACCCATGTTGGAGAGCTTGGAATCTGTCTCTGATCAGGTGTCTTTTATACAGGTGATTAGTTAGAACAGGTGTCTTCAATTCAGCCTTCAATCCCCAAGTTGATTGAGAGTGTCTAACTGCTCTGTGAAAGCCAGAAATCCGAATGCATGCTAGGCGATCAAATACTTTTTTCCCTTAGTAAAATACAAATCAATTAAAATATATTCCTTAAAGTTATTATCTGGATTTTCTTTTTGATATTCTTTCTCACCATGTTTAAATACATCTACTATTAAAAGTATAGAATGATCATGTCTTTATTAGTGGGCAAACCAACAAAATCAGCAAGGGATCAAATACTTTTTACTCTCACTGTATATATAAAGTTGTGTATCAATTATTTGTGACAGTATCTTAAATAAATTATGCCTTTGCATGTTTGCATACAGGGCACACATTTGAGCGTGTGTACATTTTAAGGCATGAGGCTGGTGGTGGAGGGTAGGGAAAATAGTTTTGTTCTACAACAAGACGGGTGCTATAAAAAAAAGCTTGGGAACCACCGCCTTAGGGGCTTCTCACTTTTGTACAAACTTTTTACGTTGATCCTCATTTCTCCTCTCCAGCTTTCTACCTCTTGAAAGATCAGTGCTGTAAAGGTGCCCTGACATTCATCAAACAATCATCACATTCATCGAAAAGAGTCAATGTGTTTGCATTCGAGCTCAGTGATTTTCATAGAAGCGTGAGAATTTGAGCACATGCAATAGCAAACATCAGGTTAAACTGCTGATACAAATACAAAGCAGCTTGTTAAATGTCTCCTATTGTCTTGTGGTAGGCGGGAAAAAAAAACTCTCTGAAACCACACTCTGAAAATAAAACTAACTTGAATGAGTTATTGAGAGCAGAATTAAAGTAACCCATTAAAGATTATGAAATCATTCACTGATAGCAGTCCTATTGTTTCACTGTGAATTTTAATTGAATTTCCTCACACCCTGCCTACACAGCAGCACTGCTGGTTGGCGAGGTGGCAGATTTAATAGCTGGCTCGGAGGAAAGCTGGAGTTGAGGATGTGTGGGTGATGCTTGTGCTCACATCACATTAAGTTGACCGTGTAGAGCGTGGGATCGGAGCAGTCATCTCTGAGAGAGGATTTGGAAAAATAAACTGAGGAAAACTGTTCTGAAAACAATCTGTGGAGTCTGATCGAGTGAACTTCATTTAAACTTTATTATGGACTCCAGATCCAAATGAAATACCAAAGGATACATCTAAAGATCACTCAGTGTGTGTGAGTGTTTGTGTGGGTGTGTTTGTGTGTGTGCGGGTGGGTGTTGTATCATCAGAGCACTCCTGTACTATTTTTGACCCTTCAGCCCTGAGGGTGGATCAGGGTTTGTCCCCTCAGTCCCTGTTTTTCCTCCTCCCTCCCCTGCCCCTCCTCTTTCAGTCTTCAACTCATTCTTTCCACACTTTCCTCACAAACCTTCTCCTCCATCTTATCGTAGTCAAATTTACCATCCTCTTCTTTCCCTCCTCCTGAGGAATTCTTCTCACTTCTCCAAAAAAAGTTATTTCTTCCTTCCTCTGTCCTCTACACTCCACTGCTGCTCCAGATGCAGCCTCCCTCCCTCCCTCCCTCCCTCTCCTCCTCTTCCTCAGTTTGTCATGACCATAAAAGGACAAAAGCAGGCCCTGTGGCCTTGCCCTGTACCACTTTGTTCTCCTGCCTTTCTTTCTTGCTCTAATTTCTGTAACTCTCCAAACGTCTTCCTCCTCATCTCCAGAAAAGTCTCATCACTCTCCTCCTCTACGAGCAGCTTCTTCCTATAACAATAACTCAGGACAGTTCTTCATCTGTCAACTTACCTCTAAGTAATGAGCCCATGTAACAGTCTGCTAAATATTGTTCATAGTGTTAGCACTCAGTTATACTTAAATCAGAGGGATATGACAAAGCATCATCATTACAGGAGGAGGTCAGGTTTCACTTTTGGAGGAGCAGCATTTCTGTGCAATAAAAAGACCCAAAGGTGGAAGAGTCCTGTGATGACACAGAGACATACAGTACACTCAAAATCTTCAGACCAGTTGAAAAATTGCACTGATTTACATTTTGCACAGTTGAATCTACTGAGAAGCTACTGAAAAGAACTTTGAAATGCAGAAATAGGCAAAAAGTTGAGGACCATAGCTAAAAAAAACAAAGACAAATACCCTGAAAACCCCTAAAAAAGAAATCAAAGTTTAAAAAAAAGGACTCAGTAATGAGGAGCTCGACTGTTCTTGTTGATGACTTCAAACATTAGTTTGTTCATGTTTGATGTGTGTGTTTCCAGGTTTGTGGGAACATTGCTCCAAGTGGTGAAGATGCTTCACGTTTGGCCTCCACTGTCTGGAACTGACGTCCATTTTTGTCAACTTCCCTCTCCATCCATCCCATAATGTTCTCAATGTGATTTAGATCAGGGGAACACACAGGATGCTCCAAAAGAGAGAGATTATTCCTCTGGGGGAGAGGTCAGGCAGCCGTTCTGCAGAGTTGTTCTGTTGATAAACCCAGACATTAGCTCACAGAGCAGGGCCCTCAGTCATGAGGGACGCCCCCAGTAACATCTCCACACAGCCAGCCACTGTTTGACGCCCCTGAATAATTGTTCCATTGAAGGAAAAAGCAGATCATGATGCCCCCCCCCCTCCACTGTGCCACCTAGAAAACATCTCAGTGGGATCTCCTTGTCATGACAGTAATGTTGGACGCCATCAGGACCATCAAAGTTTTTTTCTCCTCAGAGAATCAAACTTTCTTCCACCTTTCGATGTCCCATGATGCTCTCTGTCAAAGTCCAAACAGGTAATTTAGTGAAAAGAGGTGAGGTCGTTCTTGAAGCTCTTCTCTCTCAGACGCCATCTGATGGTTATTGGGCTGCAGTCGACTCCAGTTACTACTTAATTTGGGTCGAGGGTCATTTTTGAGATTCAACAGTGCAAAATGTAAATTAGTGCAAATTTTCAACTGGTCTTGAGGTGGTGATCTTTCACTTCTTCACCCCTCAGCTCTGACTCATGACCTTTTGTTATCTTGACTCTTCACAGGCAAAGTTCAGACAAAGGTTATTTCTGATAAATCGCTTTGGCTGTCTTGAAAAAAAGGTTCACTAACAAGGGATGTATGATATTTAATGGTTGAAAGATACTGTAAAACCCATCACTTTTATTCCTGTTGTTGGGTTTGGGATCTGTGATGACATGAGGAACTGACTATGAGAGGCTTTACAATGGAACAATAAAATGTGTCTCAAGGTATGAACAGTTACCAGTTAAAATGTGGCTACAGAGAAAGGGTGAATTCCAATTCCTGTCTTAACCCTCAATCTTTACCCTCAATCTCAAAATGCGCACTCCAGCGAAGTGTAAGTGCTGTCCCGATTCTCAGAATCTTAAGTTTGAGGGGTAAGACTGAGGCTGTATCTCCCTCAATACTGAGATTCTCCGACACCACCCTTGGGACTAAGGGACATCCAGAATGCATTGCGTATTTTCAGTAAATAAACATGGCGTCCAAAGTGGTAGAGAAGGCGAGCTACAAATATAGTATTTTCTTTGTTAATGGAGATATAAATATTCTGAAAACCATTGTACTATTTTAGTGTAGACTCATTTTATGGATTATTTACCTCGTTGTTGCATAACATTTATTTTCATTTTACGATCTTTTGTCAATAGCGTCCAGTGCGGACAAGCCATGTTGCTATCGTTTAAGTCAGTTAACTTTACAAAATGGTCATTTTTCTCCGTGGTAATGTAGTTGTTTTATCAAAATAACAGCCTGTATAACATGCTTGTGCTGATAATGGTATAAGATGACCGGGCTAATGTC
The DNA here is from genome assembly GCA_008086565.1 of Thalassoma bifasciatum. Taxonomy (NCBI): domain Eukaryota; kingdom Metazoa; phylum Chordata; class Actinopteri; order Labriformes; family Labridae; genus Thalassoma; species Thalassoma bifasciatum. Next base: position 54,431 of record RPOG01002273.1, on the reverse strand, counting down.
ATCTCCTGTAGCCGCAGAGTTATGTAACGATAGTTATAGCTGGTGTTTACCTTTCAATAAACTATGGTATGCTGTGACAGCTGAATATGTCCGTGGTTGTGTTATTTATACAGATATTTTTTTGATAACGCTAACCGAAGGAATAACTGACAGACAGTCCACAACAATTTCATTTGCATTTAAGGGGTGTCCCATTTCTAAGTCACAAGATAGCCCTTAACACTTGGTTTTGAGGGCTACTAAGATTGAGGGTTGAGCTTGAGGGTTAAGACTGAGGGTTAAGAAAGGAATTGGAATTGGGCCAAAGTAAACCACACTGCGCTGCACTTGAGTGATTTTTTTGATTACTCTTGTATTTCACTGGAAGAAATCAAAAACCATGACACACCTTCTTACCGTCATTACAACTCCAGTATATTTAAGAAAGACAGAGGGGATGACACTCTAAATGAGTCAGATGTTACAACATTTGATTACAAAATAAGATCTTCTCACCACTTATTTCGTAATAAATTGACTAAACCAGTAAATCTGTAGAAACAGAAAAGTCTGATAAAGTGTCTGACCTGCACAGTTTTCTTGATGCGCTGGGAGGGTCCGGGGTAGTCCTTGGAGTAGAGATCGGTCAGGAACAAAGAGTTAATGAGCGTTGATTTCCCAAGCCCTGATTCACCTGAGGACACAGATAAAGACAGAGACTGTTCATTTTGATATCTAAAGAAATCTTACTTCTCATTCTGCAAAGGAATAAAATCCTGGATGAACGTAATCACCAAGTGCTTATACACTTAATTGCAAAGGCACTATGATTAACGTGTGTGTGTGTGTAGCTGCATTGTACAAAGACACACAGTGACACACAGAGCCCGGGCCTGGAGGGCAGAGCTGGAGCAGAGAAAATAAAGTAGATTTATTGTCTGTGAGGGAAAAGGTCAGGAGCTGCACCGCCAGCTACAACAGCTTTAGATCGAGGGAATAAAACATTTCCTCTCCACCTCCTGCTCACACTCTCACACCAAACACACACTTCCACTCCTCCTCGTCTCTTTTACTAAAGGCTTCCTGTGTGTATAGATCTTCCTCTTTCTCTTATTGTGCAAACTTTCAAAGCCTCGCTCCTGTGTTGGTGTTAGGAGCAGCAGTCACACAAACACACAGTTAACATTTCCCCGTCAAAGGGCCCAAACACACACACACACACACACTCACACACACAATGCAGTGATTAATGACTGAGCATCTGGCTCCTGTCTCTTACACAGACACGGAGGAGTGTGTGGTTAGAGAGCTGCTTGTCCTAGCAGGACCTTTGACCGACTCCCTAAAATCCATCACACTTCTCCACAGACAGAGGTCGTGTCAAAGACTTTATCAACACAGCACAGGTCTGTTATTTTTTGACAGCACACCCTCACCATGGATTTAGCTCTGATCACAGACACTTAGCAGACTTCAAGTGAGGGCTGAACGATTTGCAAAAACTACTCCAATTGCAATTCATATTTCCTATATTGCAATTGCAACTTTTGGTGTGATTATTTCTAGGTCAGTGATTCCCAACCTGTGGGCCGTGGCCCCCTGGTGGGCCGCGAAGATGTTGCAAGTGGGCCGCCAAATAATTTCCAAAAAAGTGAGATTTTTGTGTGTGTTGGGGGGCTGTGATAACATAACAACAAAAACATACAGAATACTGCTTTAAATGCTGAAACTCAGTCACGATTCAAAGGATTTTCATTCTAGAGATACCAAGCATTTTTTGTTTTTTTGCTTCGGTCACATTTTTTTTCTCACTGTGGTCTCATTTTTCTCCAAAAAGTGAAGTCCTGCTTCCTTATGGGTTCAGGCAAAATTCAGAGGACTTCAGAAGTTTAAATACATGGTGTATAATCATCATAATAATAATAATAATAATTTTTAAAAAGTAAGTGGGTTATTTTGCTCCCCCCAATGGGTTTGGTATCCCAAGGGTTAAACATTTTTTTAATAGTTATATATAAATATATCTATTAAAAAAAGTGCCCAGAGGAGGCATCATATGACTTCCACATTTAAGGGGCGAGAGGTGGGCCGCGAAAAATATTTGAGACTTAAAAGTGGGCCCTGAGTTGGAAAAGGTTGGGAACCACTGTTCTAGGTTATTATCTTACATGTTTTGAAATAAGCACATTTTAGGACATGAACAGTTCCATTAATTACCACACAACAACAACAACAACAACAACAACAACCCACGACCACTACAACTGTTACTGCTTTTTGTCCATTTTAGCCACTTTTCACTCCTTTTTGCCAATTTTGGACCAATTTGGACAATTTTTGATACCAGGTTCCCTCCCAATTTTCTTGACAGTTTTTGCTCATTTTTGACATCTTTCACTCTTTTTTGCCACTTCAAGACCATTGTTTGCAACAAACTATTTTTCCAAGTTTGATCCCAACTTTCTTGCCAATTTTGTTGACTTTGGCCGTTTTTTCCCCACTTTTCACTATTCCTGTCACTTTTTTCACCATTTTTGCTATTTTCCCAATTTTTTAAAGTTTTCTCCAAATTGTTGTTTTTTGGCCATTTCAGACACTTTTCACTTTTTGCCACTTTTGGCCCATTTTTGCTACTTTTTGAGTATTTCCAGGTTTTATCCTGATGTAAATGCCAATTCTTGTTGCTTTTTTTGGCAATTTTCACTACCTCCAACTAAGTTTTATTGCTACTCTGTACTGTTTTTGCCACTCTTTATCTTAAATGATTTCTTTTGTGAAGGTAGTTTTCAACAGTTTGTCTCATTGGCTGAGCAGGGTTTAGTAACTCTGGTGTAGAGCAGAAAACATCTGCTGGAAAAAAATGTAGCTGATATTTTGACACATTTCAGGTTATAGAAATATGCAACCAGACTGCAACTAGAATATTGCAACAGGAGATATTGGGATTTAATCTAATTTGCCATTACTTGTGCGGCACGACTCTGGCTTCTTTGAATTGTTTAAATTGTTTTGATTATTTTAATCATTTTGATTTTTTAAATTATTCAAATGCATATGTTTGATTTTTTATTTTATTTTTACCATTATTTCTATGTTTTTATTTATTAATTCTTATTAATTCTCTGTTAACTTTAACACAGTCTTATTCTTAAGTTTATCTCATGTTTTCTCGGCATCATTGCAAATGAAGGTCACCCTCAATGATTCTTAAATAAAAGTTTATAATGATGATGATGATGATGATGATGATGATGATGATTTAAAAATTTGCAATTTCACCTAAGTGATGATAAAAATCAAGAGGGGCATTCATTGAAAACAAAAAAGCCCACATAATTTTCTTCTTCATTTTGATTTAGTCCAAGAATGAGCACTTTTAAAGTTGAAAACTAAAATGCAAATCAAATTAATGCATTATCATTTTATTTTTGAGTCAGACAATGCACCCAATACTCTGAACATGAAAAAGCCTTGATGTTAATGCATTTTCACTTGAATTCTGATCCCTAGTTGCTTCCATGCCCTGCTGGTTACCAGCAACCTCCCAGCCTCTCGGACTCTCATCTGCTGCCAATGACAAATCTGAAGTGTCACCAACCAGGGCACCGTTCCTCCAGTTTCATTTCTACACACAACTACTGACTCTGTTCCTGTAATCTCTTTCAACAGGGGCCACCTGCTGAAGCCGTACATTCACAGTTTCATTCATTTAATGGGACATCTGTTTTTCCCATCAGCTAGTGGCAGCATGGTGTGAAGACCAGGTGGATTCCAGCCTGTGACCCTCTTTAACCTCAAACTCTGCCCCTTGTGTGTGTTTGCTCACTTATGGATGGTATTCTGTCCCTGTGAGTTATGAACTCTCTCACTCTCACTGGCAGCAGAGGGAGCTGGAGACACCGGGACAGATGACCCCTGTCTGATGAACTTAGTGGAGGTGAGGTCAAGCATGCACGCAAACACAATACAACAAGATAACTAGACGACAGCTCATAAGTATGAAACACCTCAGTCTCATAAAGCTCCCAGCTCTGCAGAGGAGAGGGGGTCATCTGATGCGGGTGGGGGAGACTGTGTTAGTGTGTGTTTGGGTTTGTGTGTCCTGTTGGTAGATTGGTGTCACTGCTGATGTGAAGTCTACAAAACAAACAGTGGAATGTAAGGTGAAAAGGTCTGACCCATGGGTGTCTTAACTCTTTTCAAAGACGGCCTCAGAGAAAATGATAGAAGGTTAGCGGCTCTCATTTCCATACTTATAAATCATAAAAGTCACATATAAACACTCTATTTCTATACTATTTTTAAAGCAATTTCTAATCAGTCTCTAAGTGACCTGAAAGCTCCTTGTTCCATCATCACAGAGGTGAAATCAAAGCTCACCTGTCCCTCAGGTGTCTCTTTATACCAGGTGATCTGTGCTCCCTTTTCTATAGCGTTACGTGCTGAGTAAACATCAGCAAACTCTGCTTCTGACCAAAGAAAAATGTTCTCCACTAGGGGGTGATATGGGAAAAATATATCAGGATGTTTTTAAGGCAGGATCAGGTGCTGGGTTTCATCAGAATTGATTTTCATATTGTGACTATTTTGACCTCAAACAACATTTTTAGCCCCAAATATTTCTACTCTTGCTTTCTGAACTGTTTTTTATTAACTATTCCGTAACTATTTCATAACTTTACTCTTTGGTCTTGTGTCCTCTGATGTGTTTTTTTTGAACTCTCACATTTTCACATCATAATTAACTCATTCATTTAAGGATGTCAACTATAACTTGTCAAGTTTCTGCTGAATGTACAGAGCTTTAGCTTCATACAAGTAGGCTATGCACAGATCAAATGTAGTTTAGTCAGTTACCAGACAGAATTTGGTTTAGTTTGTGACCTAAACAAGAACGCAAATGCACACAAATTCATTTCAGTGGCAGAATTAATACGCTGCCGGATAGAAGATAGGGGCCGTGTAAAAATGGACCCCCAGACCTGATGTTTCCATCAAGGGTTCATTCTGCTCTCGATTTAGAAAACTAACAGGTAGACTGAAAAAACACAGACTAGAACTTAAAGTAAACAAACAGATCTGGAATCATGTTGATCCAATTTGAAGAAACATGACAATCTTTAGAGCAGTGATTCCCAACCTGTGGTCCGTGGCCCCCTGGTGGGCCGCGAAGATATTGCAAGTGGGCCGCCAAATCATTTTCAAAATAGTCTGAATTTTAATGAAGGGTAGCTATATTAAGATACAAATCTACAGAATAATGTTTAAATATTAAAACTTGGTTACATTTGTAAGGATATTCAACATGTTCAAACGTTTGTATATAAGAAAAGTCCTTGAAGAGGGCAAGTTAAAGCCCAATATGTAACATGACCCCAAATTTAACAAAGCCCTGAGATTTGATCAAACAAATGTTGTATATGCCAAGACTATAATCACTGACCCAACATTTAACCAGTTGTTATATCGTGGGAAAATGACTATTACCTTCTGGGCTCAGCACCTGTTACATCATTGACCAGTTATCACATTTCGGGTTTTATTACATTTTTTTTCTCACTTTTCGGGTCTTTGTTACAAATCAAGCGCTAACAAGGCACTATACAGCCCCCATAATTATATGGTCAGAGGTGGGACGTGAAAATTTTTTGAGACTTAAAAGTGGGCCCTGAATTGGAAAAGGTTGGGAACCACTGCTTTAGAGCATCTGCTGCCCAAACAGATAATGGCCACAATCTGCATTTTCCCACTGGTGCAGCTCTGTTATTTTCAGGCAGTAACACCAAAAACTCAGACACAGGACGACAGGATGTGTGATTATGTTGATGTCCATATTGATCCCTGCCACAACATTTTAATCACAAGATGAGACATTCAATGACTTTTGCAAAAATATTTCAGCAAACAGCCCCACTGAAAAGACAGTAACATGGGTTTATTTTCATCAATGTTCCTTGTAGTTACAGGCAGCCTTCAAGTGTTGTGCAAACCATTTTACGTCACACCTGCTTCAGTTCAGGCTGCTCTACACCCTGACGTCTTTGCTCTCTATCTTCTTGACATTTCAGTCTCTTCTGCGTAAACCTCTCTGTCTCACTTAACCTGTGTGAAAGCAGTGACTACACTCTGAATGTCATGGGTCAGAGGTTTCAGTTTCAGTTCCTGACAGGCTCCTCCCGTGGTTTTTTCTGCTGAACCAGGCGTGTCCCGTCTCGCCTGAGGAGCAGATGTGTCCGCCCAAAAGGCCAGACAGAGGACTCAAACTACTTCAACACCCTCAGTCGCAGGTTCGCGGTCTTTACACTGACTAAACATCGCAGTGATTTGTCAGCAAACGTCACATTAGAGGTTCAAACTTCACCAAACATCTTTCACAAACACTACAGTGAGGAGTTTAAGAAGTGTTACTTAACAGCTCCACAGAGAGTGAGCAGTATTTGGTCTAACATAGGGTGACCATACGTCCTCTTTTGCCTGGACATGTCCTCTTTTAAGAGGCTGTCCGGCCTGTCCGGTCACAGACCAGTGTATTTATCATTCATGTTGAGTGGTTCCTTTAGAAACACGCTCTGAGAGGTGGAGTTGGAGCCGAACCCCGGAACATGTATTCATTCATTCACAAATCAGTACAGAGGCGCTCCACACTCACTCACTCTCAGGCTGACAGGCAGGTAGGCACACTGAACACTCAAACAGAAAGAAAATGCCGAAACGCAAATGTCATTTCACTGATGAAATGCGAAAAAAGTTCCCCTGTTTTCGTCCGGGTCGTGACAAATGGGAGGCAGAATGTACAGTCTGCAAAGCTGCAACTCATGTCTCTGTGGCTAATAATGGTTCCAACGATCTGTAAGCCCATATCGCCACAACAAAACATTTAAGAATAGGCTACCTCTCTTTTTTCTTTTTGTTCAATATTTTGAGGCATTATTTCTATTTTTACGTAATTGATAATTGGGAGGTTATTTTGAAGAATGGTTCTCTACCTCACTTTTCCTAACTGAGGTGAAAGTGTCAGACTTAAAGGAGGTGATTATTTCTTATTTTGTTAAACATCTGAATACTTGTGTTGCTACAGAACTGTTTTGGGCTATTTTTCAGTATATCCAGGTAAAGTGTTCTTTCTGGGGAATTCAGAATATTTGTTTAACTGAGTTAGAAGCACAGAAAGCCCCCTTGACCCATGCAAAACCCCTAAAAATTTGTGTGTGTGTGTGTGTGTGTGAGAGTCCCCTTTTCAGAGAAACAGATATGGTCACCCTAGTCTAACAGATACATGCGCATGGTTGCCTTATAAATGTGCAGAGCTGAGTGAAGAATATGTGGTTTAAAGTGACCGTCTAGTTTGTCTCACAGAGTCCCACATTGTGATGATGCCTCACTCTGTCACTGCAGTCGAGTCTGAACCCCTGAGGGCAGGTTTGTCCCAATTAGCCTCCCCAGCTCAGCTTTAATTAAGTATTGGTTCCACACAACATGTGGAAGCGTAGTCTGTAAATAGACTAATGACATGAACGTCGATGATGGATGGATGACTGACCCTTCCAGCTAATCCCTGCTGTTTCTCTTCCTCTCACTGTGAGCCATCTCAGGATATTTCCAGAGCTGGGTTTGATCATCACTCAGCCTCTAACCAGATTCCACTATGTCCTATTTCTCTGCTCGGCTCCTGCTGTGAGACCTTTTGTAATTTAACTGCTCTTTGTCAAAAATGTGCATGTATTTCCTGAAAGCTCCACAGCGGTTTTACACTAAGGAAAACATCTGTATCTCCTCCCAAATAATAATTTTTCATTACCAAAACAACTAATTAACGGTAAAATAACTTAAACTGTTCATATGACTAAGATTTCCAAGAATCTGTCTTTTATAGGGTGTCTGAAGGCTGTCTGCTTTCCCAAGAAACTATTAAAAAAAGTAACAAGGAACTTCCAAAGAACATGAAAAAAGATTCAGAACTGAAGAGAAAAACAGAGACTTCTGCAGCCAAAGAGTTTTGGGGAACTCCAACAAAACAACAAAAATGATGTTATGTACCATGTTTGATATGTTAATCTACAATAGACACATTAATTACATCCAATATAATTTATAGCAGATATTATATTTGCTTGAAATGCTCATTCCTAATAGACGCAGGGTAGCTTTAAGTTCTAGCAAGTCAAATTTAAAACATTTAAGGTCTGGACTCTGTGGTGGCCAGTCCATGTGTGAAAAAGATGTCTCATGCTCCCAGAACCACTCTTTCACTATTTGAGCCCCATGAATCCTGGCATTTTCATCCAGAAATCCATTGATGGAATAACCTGGTCATTCAGTATATTCAGGTCATCAGCTGACCTCATTCTTTGGGAACATAATGTTGCTGAACCTAGACCTGAGCACCTGCAGCAACCCCAGATCATAACACTGCCCCCACAGGCTTGTACAGTAGGCACAATACATGATGGGTGAGTCGCTTCACCTGCCTCTCTTCTTACCCTGATGCACTCAAGACGATGATTCCCACAGTCCTTCCAGTTTTTAATAATGTCTTAAACAGTTCTTAAACCAATTTTAGTAGTTTCTGCATCGATCTACTTAGATGTTTTTTTTTCTGCTTGATGCCAGTGATTGACCCTTCTTAAACAGACCAACATCTTCACAAAATGAGAAGTTATTCACTTTATCAGTTGGGGTTTAATAAATTGTTTTCACCTGAGAGATAATCACCCATGCAGTAATTATCCAATAGGAGGCTTGTATCTATTTGCTGAATTAAATCCAGGTGGTGACTTTTTTTTGACCAGACAGTGTATCTGCAACAAGTATGAAAGTGTCTTCTCTACATCTTTCTCAAAAAGTCCCGCAAGAAAAAGGAAAAAAAAAACATTAACATGTCATGCCTTGACAAATTTAAGACCTTTGAGTATTTTAGCATATGTAAAATTTCATGAGTTTAAGACATTTAAAGGCTTCGATTTTGGAAACATGAATTCAAGACTTTTTAAGGATGAGCAGGCACCCTGTAGATTGGACCTGAAATTTAGTTTGTTTGGAAGTGAAATGGTTCTTCCTGTCTGCTGTCTGTGTGTCTCTGCTCCACCCTCCGTCACAGCCACTTGCCACTGAATCTCCCCTTTCACAAGTCTTCGAATGCTCTGAATGAGACACTGAATGAGTGACACTAGTTTCACCTGGTTTCTTAAAGCCTTTCAGTCCCAGCCTGGAGACTGTTGATAGGGAGCCTCTTTTCATGATTGACAACCACTGCATGAAATGATCAAAACAGTGAGACTGTGTGTCAACAGAGTAAACTCTTGGTGGAGCTGCTTTCTGTCTTGATTTCAAACGTCCTGTATATGTGCAGGGTCACCTGATATTCAGAGTTTTAATACAGGTGTGAAAAAATAATGATACAGCAATATATGGCCATATTTTGACCTCTAATATTATATTGATATTTCAAATCTTGATAATTCTTTTGAAAAAATAAGAACTCATATTTTTACTGTGTTGGAAAATACAGTTTTACAAAATACAGTAAAATACAGTTTCAGTGATAAAGGGCACTTATGCAGTATGTATGCAATTTTTTTTTTTCATGCAGTCTTTCACTTCAGATAGTGACAAGAGAATTATGTGACTTTTATTACGTCTTCTTGTGCTGTCAGTAACTCAAAGCACTTTGTTCCCCATGTCTTAAATTAGAGTGTGAGCATCACTGCAAGTTTGGGGGCTATTAATTTATTTTTTACATTAGTTCCAATGACTTGATGCACTTTATGTTTTCAAGTTAAGTGTATTTTGACTTACTTCAAAAACAATAAAATGGAAAAGTTTTTCTCAATCAAATAGTTTTGACTTAATTTGTACTTTCAATTTTGAGCAATATTGTGTGATCTCAAGTTATTTCTTGAAGATCACAATAAATAACAATGTTGTGACATCGTGATACTGTCGTATCTGACCCCGGTACGTGATGTGTATCGCATTGTTAGGCTCTTTCCAATACTCATCCCTAAATTTCATCAGTTTTTAAAGTGGTTACAGACAGATATACTCATTTGGTTCTGGCCTACTTTCAGACACTTGCTTGGTTTTACTATTTTCATTGCTTTAAGCTTATGCGTGTTACGTAACACATTTCCAAATGGACAACTTGAAACCATAGACTGTATAAAACATGGACGTAGTCTCCGTGACGTCACCCGTCTGTTACTGCAGCTCTGTTTTGAGGCTAAACGGCGGGCGCGGCCATATTGGAAATGGGACGAGTGACGAGTGCCCAAACTCACAGCTATTGGGCGCCCGTCAGTCACGTGATCTGTGCTGTGGCTCTGATTGGGTAAGCTCTTAGTCCTAATATCTNCATAGACTGTATAAAACATGGACGTAGTCTCCGTGACGTCACCCGTCTGTTACTGCAGCTCTGTTTTGAGGCTAAACGGCGGGCGCGGCCATATTGGAAATGGGACGAGTGACGAGTGCCCAAACTCACAGCTATTGGGCGCCCGTCAGTCACGTGATCTGTGCTGTGGCTCTGATTGGGTAAGCTCTTAGTCCTAATATCTCCCAAACGGCTGAGTTAGAAAAAAATTCACCCCCCTCACAGTGGGAGCCGTTAGCAAAATTAGCGATCCAGACGGGAGACAGAGTTTGTACCAGGCTTTAAATACGCCGATCACGGCTCTGAAAATGGCCTTTTTCCCGTCTGCTAACACAGTACTTCCGGTGCTTCTGGAGCCAGCCTCAAGCGGCCACTTGAGGAACAGCAGCTTTATAGCACTTCCGTGTTGTCTCATTTTTTCAGACCGGAGGTTGCCGCTCGCTTGAAACGCATGAGAACTATTAAAGCAGGTAAAGAATGCAGAAACCAACTCAAAAGGATACAACTACTGTAGCAGGGAGCTCCATATCTTACCAATGCTAACTTCCTGACCTGTAGTTTCAACATTCACAGATAGAATATAACACTCTCTGTTAACTAAGCTGTGTTGAGCTCCCAAAAAAAAAAAAAAAAAAAAAAAAAAAAAAAAAAAAAACACTTTAAAATCAGTCCCAGTGGTCTCCCCCTGGGATTCCTCACATTCTTCCCTCTCTTTCTCCCAATTCTGTCCTCCCCCCTTCTCTCGCTCTCAGCCCCGGGGCAGCAGCTGGCCCCCTAACATCCTGACAAGCCTACAAACTAGCACCCAACAACAAAAAAGAACAAAATACAAACACACACACAGAGGCACACATTCACACACAGATCACAGGCATGTGTGAGGCCTGGACCAGAGAGTGTGAAATGAGACATCTGGGGAACATACAGGCATGAAAAGAGGGAACAGCACAGACTGAGTGACAGACACACAAATGCTGGATGTGGGAGAAATAGTGTTTTGTTGTTACAGAAGAGAATTCTCCATTGTTTGGGCTAAATAGCTGAGACAGGAGGGCAAAGGTCAGTGTTTGGTCAGAGATAAGGATCTGCAGGTCCAGCAGAGTCCACAGACGAGTCAGAATCGAACCTAAACTGTGTCGCACTGTTCCTCTGAGCTGAGGTCATACTGGGCCAGCTGAGGGACACAACCCACTTTCCTCTGGTTTTTAATTTCGTTAAATTAAAGAGACGGTGTTCTGTTGAGATCCACCGAGCCTGAGACTAAATCTGACAGAATCAGCACGTGCCGGGTCGCGGCAGACATGTGCATCTCAAAATAGAGAGGCAGAGAAGCGGAGCTGAACAGAGAGGAGGAATGAGTAAAAAGAAGGAGAGACTGGCCTACAGTGGTCTGACTGAGCATGCATGAACATGCACATGTGCACAGCTCCATCCATACATGCACGTGCACACTGACAGAGTGGCCTGTGCTGAGTGTGGCGCCCTGGGGCAGAGAGCAGTTTTCATGGAGAGGATTTGTAAACAGGGCCCTGTCCCGCTATAACAAAGAGGCATGGATGGTTTCATGCACACTAAACTGACCACAGATGGAAGACAGAGAGCAGGACGGAAGATGCTGAGCTAAAGGTTTTCGTGTTATTCTCTGACTGTCAGCTGACCTGTTTAAAGCCCAGATAGAGGTCAAAATTCTGGGACTGGAGGGCTGATTTTTTTTTTTGCTTCATCCAGCATCAAGCTTATGTACAAGACACATATTGTTGTGCTGATATGTCCACATTCCCTGGCAAAATTTACGATTTCTTGGCCATTTCTCAGAGAATATGAATGATATCACAAAGTCTTTTTTGGGGGTCTCTAGTTTCTCAGATGGTAAAACTACCCATTCTTCTTGACAAAGAGCCTCCAGTTCCTGTAAATCATTGGGCTTATTATTGAAATTCAGGTTTGAGCTCCCCAGAGTGGCTCAATGATATTGAAGTCAGGGGACTGGGATGGCCACTCTAGAACCTTCATTTTATTCAGCTGTAGCCAATGGCAGCTCAGCTTGGCCTTGTGTTTATGTTCAACACAAAGGCCGGTATTCTTTGCCGAACATCAGATTACACTTTTTCAGTAGATTTTTTCTGTTTAACACCAGTGCTGTCCAACCGTGCTCAACCAAAGAGCCAATTGTTGAAACCATTGCAAAAGAAAAAAATCTAAGTGGTTAAAATTGGCAATAACAGCAAGAAATAGCAGTTAATGTGTGGTTAAGGTCACAAAAAATGTCAAAAAGCAACAATAAGGGTTGAAAATTGGGAGAAAACTTGGAAAATGGCCAGAAAGTAGCAACACTTTTTCATAGCCTGACATTTCTCGCTAAAATATCCTGTTTATTGATCTTATGTGACATTCTATTTTCCTGAGCCACTGAATTTCAGGTTTTCATTTGTAAGCCATTTTAATCAACAGTTCAAGAAATACATGCCGGAAATATTTAACTTTTCCAGGATTTTCTAATTGTTTGGATTCACCTGTGTATGCAAACAGAGTTTTGTTCGTGGATTTTTCTTTTCTTTTTTTAAATACATATCCCTTCTTTTCTCGCTCATGTATGTTTTTCTTATTCAAAACGAGAGTATTAAGAAAATCATCCCCTTCAAATAAAGCAATTGATATCAACAATACAAAAGATGGGGAACCTTAAAATAAATCAAAATTTCCATACTGGGAAAATAATTGCAATTCGATTATTTTTGGTGGTTAAAATGAATTCTACCCAGGAAGAAGAAAACTCAGTCAGTTAACAGTGAGTAAAAAAAGTGACTGTATTATAATCAACACCGACTTGGAGACTGTATAATAGAGGAGGAGTCGTGTGGGTCAGTGTTTGTCAAAATGCTTGAAGCTGTGAGTAGCTGTGTGTAAGAAATTTATCTTCAAAGTGCTGTGTTATCAAAGCATTTCAGAGCCCTGAGGACTGTTTCAGACTGTTAATAAGCAGGAAAGTTATGTTGGACCTTGACATGAAGCTTTTACTACATCTATTCACCCAGCCATTCATGTCCTGCACCTATGGGTGGCTCAGTAAAGTGGCCCACATGTCACTCCCTCCTGGGAGACTCTGGAGAGGAGCAGGGACACTCACAGGCTGGATGGGACTAATCCTTTTAACATGCTCTGGGTTTGCCAAGGGTTCATCCCCACAATGGGCCTGCCAGATAATGTGCCCAGTATCTGTGATCTGAGGCTTTATCTGAGGACTGGAATGACACTGAGTGGAGAGTGTAAGCCTCTAGTCCAGAGGAACTCACTTACAAAGGCAACGATAAAAAACAAAAAACCTCTGTTATAAAGATCTGGGGGGTGGCAGAGCTTTGAAATAAAACAGGGCAAATTTTGAGGATCCTGGAACAATCATGTCCAAACCCCAAAGACATCAAGATATTTTCTACACTTAATCCCATTTTTATTTAATACAAGATAAAAAACCCTGTTGTTTGATAAAGTAAACTTCTGTCATGGGCCTGACTTGTCATGGCAGGGGAAGCACAGATGAAACTAATGACATTAAGAATGGCTCCTTTCCAGTGAAGTAAACCATGACAATTAAACCATGTTGAAGAGACACCATCAATGCACACACCTAAATAAAATAGTGCAAATGTTTCAATACTGCATTCCTCTGATGCAAAGTATTTCAATGCTACACTTCTCAGAAATGTGGTAGCTATTGATTTTTTTTTTTTTTTACATTTCTTTGTGTTGAAATGGAGCTCAGCGTTTCAATATTGAGCTTTTCCTGCAATGAAATGCAAGAGTATTGAAATGGGGTGCTCAGCATTTCAACATCCAGTATTTGCTGAAAGGAAATCCCCCCCACCTCACAAAAAGCCTTGCAGTTTACAAACAAAAGATTTTAGGGGCTAGTTTAAACTTCCTGTCTCAACTCACCAGTGTAAGATGATGAGAAGGTTTTAAAATTTTCAAATTGAGATTTTATTGCACTATTTCTTTAACCCTAATAGCACAGAATGCTAAGATTCTAAAGGAAAAAAATATACTCGTATCTGCAGTAAATGTCTGTGGTGTTATATTATCAACAGTGTTAAAGAAGTGACAGTGCTCAGCTTTACCTCAGGCTCGTGGAGCTCTGATGTTTACCTGTTGTCACTCTTCAGCCAAACAATAGACCGGTTAGACACCAGTTACACACAGTTCAGCCGGTGCTACAAGCTGAACACCTTCACGCGTCACGACCCCTGTTTAGACTAACATAGAGGAAATCCAGGGCTCATAGCATCTAGGGCTGGGCAATTCATTGCAAATTAGACTAAATCGCAAAATTTAATTCCAACATTCCTGTTGGAATATTCTAATCCCAGAAGGTGTCATGTCTTTAACCTCTATGTGTCAGAATACAAGAAAACATTTTTTTGTGGTAGATGTTTATGCTCTCCACTAATGTTACTCAACCCTGCTCAAACAAAGAGACAAACTGTTGAAAACTAACTTGGAAAGAGAAACGATCCATGCAGTGAAAAGTGGCAAAAACAGCAAGAAGGAGCCAAAAAATAAATGTATGGTGGCAAAAATGGTCAATAAGAGAGAAAACTGGCAAGAAAATTGGTAGAAAACTTGAAAAATACTCAGAAAGTAGCAGAAAAACGGTCCAATAGTGGCAACAAGAGCGTGAAAAGTGTCCAAAATGGGCAAAAAGCAGTTAAGAAAAAAATAAAAAAGTATCGGTTATTGTCATGCTGTACTTAATGTTACTGTTCCTGAGTTCAAAAATGTGTCTGTTCAAGAATATATATGATGTGGAACCTAAAAAATATTCCTATAATAAATCGCAATTGCAATTATTTGTGCAATTTTTTTAGCCCTAGTAGCGTATTTGGTGTTAAAATGCAGGTTATTTTGTTTGCACTATAGTATGACTGCTGTGATTAAATATGTGCATTATTCTTTTCTCCTTGATGCAGAAATTTCAACCCACTGCTGAATCTACATTATCAGAGTTGAATGCAGTTCTTTTCAGATATACTTTAGACTTACTCAAAAAACTTTGTTTCATATTCAAAGATGTAACAATTTAGTTATTTAATTTTGGTGGTTAAAGTTTAAAAAGAATGCTTGATATCAAAAAATCATAACTGTCTCATCCTCAGAGTGAAGAATATGGATCATTTTTATAAAGCTGATAGAAGACCTGATCTGATTGGTACCAGTATCAGTAGAAAACAAAACGTATCAGAATTGGGGCCTAAATACATCAAGATTTTCCAGATGGCAAATTGAGTGTTTCTTGAATTAAAAATCCCAATCCCAATCCTAATGTTCATGATCTGTTCATAATTTACATCTTTTTCTCCAATAAATTCCATGAGCAGGATTTGGGCAACATTACAGACTACACTACGAGAAGGATGATGTTTATCAACACTAATGGAGCTGGAAATGTGTGAAGTTTAAAAGAAGTTAAGTTCAGAACAAGGAACTAGTTAACCACCAAATAACCCAGGCTGGCGTTTTCTGACTGTGGCTGTGATTGATGATTCAACAGAGGCTCTGTCACATTGCCAAGCAAAGTTTGAAACAGTGACTGTAGCCAAAAGTCTTATTCAGGGTCACCATGATGAAGTGGATGTCAGGGAAATTAAAGACTGATTGGGGTCATTTTCATGCAAACTGGCCAATACACAGAAAAGTGTGAGTGTGTGTGAGTTAGCGTGAGTAAATGTGTGTGCTTGGTGTGTGTTGACGCATCTGGTTAAGCTGGCAGATTAAGTAGACCAAAGCCTTCCTTCACTCACTCCCTTCTGTAAGGTCACTAGGCAAGGCGGTCAATCCTAAGCCTGTCAGACCGTCTTATCTCGTTACACACACACACTGCACAATGTTTTTACACACACACACATACACACACAAACACACACATACACACACACAAAGCTCAGAGGCTTAGGAAGGTACCACAACAACAGAATGAACGACAGGATGAACGGACAAACAGGCTTCAGTTATGCCTGACCTGGAGCCAGATAAACAGAGAAACTGAGTTGGTGGGCAAGAAAACGACTTAATGCTAATTTGGGGTAAAGCTCAGCAAGGGCTTTACTTCCTGCTAAGCTAACAGGAACAGACAAATCAGTTTAATGAATGAAATACAACGACACATGCCCACTGCATCCAGATCATTTGGTACTGCTCAGGGGAAACAATAGCCTCGTTTCCACCAGGCAGTCTGGTACAGATCAGTACAGTTTGGTACGGGTCAGATCAGTAAAGCCTGATCCTGTGCGCGTTTCCACAGCCAACCGTACCCTGCTTGGTGGGCCGGATGTCGAGAGCCGCGTCAGCTACGTAACAACGTGACATCACTGCAGCGGGAAGAGCGCTACACAGTGTACCCCGCAAATAAATGCAACGAAGAAGAAGTTAGCGGCATTGTAAACAAAGAGCAACGATGGAGAACATCCAGCAACTCTTCTACTTTGTGATCAACATGTGGCTCTTTATTCCATAACATAATGAAGCTTTGTTTCAGGAAAGGCTGCGTGCGCGGTTGTGTGTCGTTCTTTATTACCGCTGTCGCACGGGAAGTTACCGATCTTTTGACCAATCAACGTACTGCAGTGATTATAGCCCCACCCCGGGGGCCGGTTTGGAGCGGCTTGGCACCCCAACGGAAGGGTACTGAAAAGTGGAGCGGTATGGGTCGCTTATTAGGGGACCCGTCCCGGTTTTAGTCTATGGAAACGCCACAAAATGCGTGCCGTACCGAGACGAACCGAAACGATCCGCTTGGTGGAAACAAGGCTTAAGTTTACAGATTTGCTATCTACATATAGATGACCTGGTGGTTTTTTTTGTCTATCTTTCCGCTTTACGGAGTATGCTTGTCTTTGCTCTGTGTCTGTGTTCATCAGGGCAGAACTCAGCTGTGCACAATCCAGAGAGTAGAGGACAGTTGTGAACATGTGACCATGGGGCAGAAATGATGATGAAGATAAATAACATAAAGCTTTTTGGTCAGTTCAGTTAAGAACAAGGTATAGGGCTGATTTATCAGAGTGGTGATGCATTGCTGCTTTAATTTAGTCAACATTTCAAGTTTCATTAAGGAAACATAAACAAAAACATCAACAGACGACCCACTCGACAACTTTTCTCTTCTAAAAGTTACTTTTTTCCACAGCTGATTGTTAGCCACAGTCACCCCGCCCCCGGTCCCTGATGTAGTTGGTGCTTCACTCTGGCCCAGCAAAGAGTTGGTGCTGAACACCAGTTTTGAGCACTTGAAGCCAGCTATTTGTCCCTAAAAACTCAAGATGTACGATATTGAATTTTTGGCCAATATGCGACATGCTCGTGTTTTACAACTCAATCAGCTGATAACCGATACCAATATTTTTTCTCTACTAATCCCAGAGATCTTCAACTTTCTACTGTGTTGGAATATGTGTACAGTAATATGGTACCTACTCCTATCACATTTGTTATATATCATTACTTTTCAGTACAAAATAATAAAAATACTTAATCAACTAATGCTCTCCTTAAGTCAATCATAACAATACCCACAACCAGGGACAATTTGGCCGATTTCACCAAATACAGAGTGAGGAAACATAACATCTGTTCCCATATTGCCGTATGCATGTCTTCTTCGCACTAGAGACATGGCACCACGGTTGAGCATTTTACCAAGTAAGCAGCAGTCGATAATACTAGCCAATAACACACTGATATCTGCCAATAACCGATAGTTTATTTAGAAGCCAATGCCGGCCTATAGCAATATGTACTGATATATATCGTGCATCTCCATTAAAAACATAAAGAACCAGTGTTAAGTCAAGCACTGGCCTAGAACTAGCACTAACACCAGCCCTGTCAGAAAAACAGTATTATTGGTAAACAATGAGGCTAAAATACTACTTTCTTTTAGCATGCTAATTTGGCTGGTTACCAGTAGCACACTGGTCTAGTGGCCCTACTTTCTTTGCTCTGTAAATACCAAAATCTGTAACAGGAAAGAATTGTATCATAGTATTTCTAATCCAACTAGAAATTCAATGAAAGCCTCCTAACTTTGGTTTGCTTCACAGAGTCTGTTATTTTGTACAGGAATCATGATTTGTGGTCTACTTTCAAACACCGAGTTGAAGGATAAATCTCCTGAAGACCTAATCTTGCGAAGAGGAGTGAGTCATCACAAGTATAGAAAGCCAGTGTAACTTCACAAACATGGGATCATCTCCAGAGCAGAGTCCCCGATGCAGCTTCCAGCTCTGACTGCATGAAAATCTTTGATGTGCTCTCGTCTGGAGCGGCTTTAGCAAAGGGAGACAGTGGAGCTGTGAAGAACTGGCCTTGTTACACACCAGAAGCAGCGTGAAGCCGGCATTGCTTCCTCTCTCCTCCCAGCCCCCTTCAGTTCTCATCTGACACTCAGTTCTGTTCGGCTCTCTGCACTCGGGCTGATCCTTCCTGGAGGTCCTATTCAATCTGCAAACTGGACAAAAGAACCAGGAAGCAGCGCTTTCCCCCAAGAGAGAGATGGATTGAAGACTTGGACAGAGGGAAAGTAAAGCTCAAGATGAAATCCACCAGAAGAGCAGTCAGATGGAGCAACTAAGTCAAACCACATGCTCTTCTGGCAACAAGGCAGTGTGAACACAGCTCTAGGACTTAGCTCAAAAATTTGGATAAGATGTTAAGCTCCCGCTGTTAGACATTGTACCCTAACATGCCACTTATCATGGTGTCCCAACAAATCCATCCTTCGCTTTCTTTTAAGCAGCTCTCTGTATGCCTGATCAGTTCATCACAACATCTTCAGTTTTGTTTAATGAAGATTCACAATTGACAAAACTATAAAAATTGGATTTTCTAAGATTGTCCTTAAGATTATCCCAAAGTAAAAAAAGCAATATTGTCTTACTTGAGGCTGGTAGACATTACTTGTTAGATGGTATAAAACCCATGATGGCCATGTTTTCACATTTCAACTAAACATGCACCGATAAATCAGTCCAGACCATTGACTGTATATAGAATGGACAGCGTGCTTCCGCCTGTCACCGTTCTACATTTTTGAAGCCAAAAAACCCCGTTTCTCTAGCCGCCATTGTGCAGCCAGAGTCTGCGCTGTAGAGAATTTCCGGTGGAGCAGAGTAAAAAAGAGAAATAAAAATATTTATTTCTTCTTCTTCAGAAGGTTTAGTCTCCTTTTGGCTCTTTCCCGAAGTTTCTTATATCCCCGATAAAAACTATTCATGAACGGCAGCTGTCAACTATCGTAAAATGAAACTTATACAGCGGTTTTTAACGTCCAATAACTAATGAGAAACTAACTTCTTAGAAAAAAAAACACCTGAACACCATGCAGCCAAATGACATTGTCATACTACCTTAGCGTAAGGATGAGAGAAACGTTTCTACGAGGTATCGTCATTTTTTAAAGTTTTCCCGGCTCATATCTGGAATACATGGGGAGGCGGGGCTTATGTTCTATACTGCAGCCAGACACCAGGGGGCGGGGGATCTGCTGGAGGCTTCAGTTTGAGCCGAACGTCGTTACGTCCACTCATTATACAGTCTATGGTCCAGAGCGGTATCAGCCTTGATCCCCTTAATTTTGGGGAATCTGTGATCAGCCTTACATATGAAACCAATCTTCTCTGCTGATCCTCTCTACCTCTGCAAAGGTCTGAAAGTCTGACATTGTAGCTTTTTTGCTCTGCCAGACTGATTCTTAAAGTTCTTAAAGATTCCTTAAATTTGGAAAATGAAAGACAAAAAAAACTGATATAATTTAGAAGTTTTGACACCAACATTCTTAACTCTTAATTTGTATTTGAGAGAATTACCTCACCTGTAGTTAAAACATCAAATTTTTACTGTTTCATAGGTATTGTTCAATGTTTTTCAATAAACTAAGATTGGAACATTGAAGGCGTGTGCTGCTAGTTATAAAAACAAATTGGTATCAGCAGGTCAGGCTTTTCAAAGCTCGGTGATGGGCGATTGGCCAGAAAATTGTGATGCACCCTTCATTTCAACCCTTGTTCCCAAACAGCTGAATTAAACATTAATAAAACCTTTTATAAACCCTTTACTCAATTAGAAATCGTTAAAATGTGAAATCTGAGCTTTTACTTTTATTGAGAGTGCTTGGGTAATTCAAATCAAATGCTTGTAAACTTAAACAAAGACACATAAACCTCTGTGTTACATCACCTCTTCTCTTCTCAGTAAATGTTTGAGAATCCAGAAGACCTGTTTCTTGAGTTTTCAGAGTAAAATGTCGTCTCATTCTTGCTTTGATATAGGATACGTGCAGAATGTGGTTTGAAAAGGCATTGTGTAGATAGAAGCCTATGCTGCTGGGACGGATAAGAAGAGGTTGCTGTTTTTCAGGATCAGGTTTACATTTTTTCTCCCCTTTACATAGTTAAGTTTTAACCCACATTTCTAGCTACAGTGTTAAACTACCATTACCTACAACTGTTTTTCAAAGCAATTTGAGCCCATGCAGTGACTTCCCTTACAGAGTCACATCTGCTGTTAATGCAGAGATAACAGAGGGTCATCTGGTATTGTGTGTTAGTTGTGTCCCTTTTGTACAGAGAAATTTTCAGACACTTTGAGTGTTTAAATAACACCATGAAATATACGTTTTGCCTTCCTTTATTGAGTGTAGAATTGATCACTATCTTTGGTAACAGAAAACTCAACCACCTTAAATGCACTTATTTTACCGAGGTGGGGAATGTTTCATCAGGATTAGACTTACACTGGTGATATTCTTGTACAAACAACAAAGACAAGTAGTCAAATTTGTTTATGCACTCAACTTAACAATTTCAGTGAGACCAAAGAAGAAAACTGTCAAACTTTTGTCTTTTTTGATGTATTACTGTTGTTGATTTTAGGCTCCAAGGTGAAGATGTCCCTCAAACTGTTGGCCTTCTTATGGTTCAGTGCAACCACATTTGTTTGCATTTATCTGTCAATCACATGTAAACGCAGTCATATAAAAGTAATGCTGAGTTATGAACTAATGTTACTCTTTATTTATTTCATTTTATTTTATTTTACGGTAGGTTCCGGTGTAAAGAATTTGGTCACATTACAACACTTTCCCCCTTCAGCCTGTTGCAATAAAACACTCCAGTAAAGCTGGATGTTATTCCAGGCTATTCATCTAACGTGTGTTTCTCCGGGACGTATTTGAGCTCATATTTCAACTGGTCTCACCTCTGTTATCTGTCTTCCTCTGCATTGTAGTAGTGCTTACAGTTACAACAGCCCCTCAAGCTAAAAAAGGATCAGGATACTGTTGTGATTGACCCTTCTGAGCAGATTTTTGAGGCTTATTTGTCACAAAGGAAAAAACAAGATGGTTAAGTCTTTTGACAAAGTTTCATAGTCTTTTTGTTCAGTCCAATATAGGGCTGCACAATTTATTCTTTTCTGATCGAAATCGCAATTTCAGACATCGTGATCATGTGATCGCCAAAGCTGTGATTTTTTTTGCTGCACTTTGGCGATTGTTTTTCTTTCTTATTACAACTTATCCAACTTTGATTTCTTTCAGTTTTGTATTTTATTTATCTTTTTTAACTTAACACAACAAGAATGCTTTGCACCACATTATTTTAGAAAATTAAGAGTCAAAGATGGCTCTTTTTAGTCTTCAGTTGTTGTTACTAAAAATAGGATTAAAAAGTCTGATTTACAAATAACAAGAAATATATTTAGAGGTCAGACTCAGTGGAGAAGTTAGACTCGGGGTTTTGCCCATCAAAATTGTGAGAAAAGTCAAAATTTTGCCTCTTATTAAATAAGTTTCTTTTTATTGATTGATTTCTTAAAATTTGGATTTTTTTCATCTCAAAATCTTGACTTTTTGTTTCAGAATTTTGTCATTATTTCTCAAAATTTCCGCATTTAATGTCAAAACTTTGACCTTATATCTAAAAGTTAGAGACAATTCTCACCCTCAGTTTTCATCCTTGCATCAGAGTAAAAGATTTTGATGTTTCGATGGTTTGATGTAATTTTCTGTTAAGTCTATAAATGGTACAGTACAGTGTGAAAACGTCACTGAAGCTTGATTTGAAGAAAATCGTGAATCGAATTGAAATCGCAGAATCTGCCAGAAAAATCGTGATTAGATCTTTTCCTAAAATCGTTCAGCCCTGGTCCAATACTTGAAACTACCAAAACAGAATCAAACTGTTTCTTTGGACTAACAGAACTAACTGATCTGCGTCTTACAGATCTCTTATAGGAGCTCAAAAGCAAACATCAGACAGAGCTGATACATGTTAATAGAGACATCTGAGGTGATCCTGTTGGTGTCAAGTTGAGGCCACAGGAATCACTTCTGGCTGCAAAAACTGTTGAATTTGAGCGGGTCACCAGCAGGCATCAGCCCCGTCAGCTCATACTGCACCATCTGTCTCCTCCAAATCTACCACAGAACAATACTGGACCCCACACTGTCACGCTTCTCTACAGTGCCAAGTAAAGCATGGCTATGGTTAGCCTTTAGCCTTTAGCCTGGCTCATGATGAACATCCAGCTGGATGCTTCTCAAATCAAAATATAATCAGCTTTTCTATTTCTCTGACAGAGCCTAATGGAAGGACTCAGCAGTTATTTTCTGAGTTAAAAATAAAACAATTTGACTTTAGTCCATGTTGTTAAGTATAAATATACTTTATAATGACAGAAGTTGTAAGCACACTATTTATACCTGCTACATTATTACTTTCCACCAGACCAGTGTGAAAAACAATTGTGTAAGGCTGTGGACAGAATAATCCCTCTGTGCCTGGTTTCACTGTTGGCAGGTCTGGTGTAGTTAACTGTGCAGAGAACCCTTTGTAAAGAACTAAAAAGTGTGCTGGCTTCAGAAAAGAAAAATCACTCCAATGTTCACTGCCTCCACCTTTGGAATAAAACATTTTCCAGGATAAAAACACTGTTTCCCATTAGCACGATCATTCACTGTCATAAAAGTATGAGTTTTGCCAAGGCGTGCATTTGTTTTGGAATCCAATGAATGGGGAGCAGAGCTTCTCTAAACACTAATTTTCTTTGTTCAAGACACCAGATACGTTGCAATAAGGTCAGTAATTATTCATAGTTTGGTAGCACTATTATTTGAAAGGACTTTTTTTTTCAGACGAGTCTTGAGATTTCTGAACTCTCTGTGTATCGTCCATGTCACGTTTATAATGAAGTTATTTCCTCACAGCTTTCACTCCTCTCCCTCTTCTCCCCATCTTTAATGCTCCTTCACTCCCCACGATTGTTGAGGTAAAATTTGGATCAGCTGGGGTATGCAGGACTGAGAGCCAAGAGAGCTGGGAAGAGAGACAGAGAGGCCCATGTGTGAGCGTGCCTGAAACAGGATCCAGTTGATTGTGGATTTCTCCCCCGAGCCGTCACTCTACTGTCTTCGCCTGCCAACAGCTCCTCTCTCACAGTACTTACTGAGCAGGAAGCTGAAGCAGTATGGGCCGGGTGTCACTTTGCTTTAATGCTGAGGTTTCAGAGCTAAAAGGAAAGTTCTGGAGCCATTAGGGCAAAAATACTTATCGGTAGTTCTTCTCTTCTTGAGAGCAAGACACTCAGAGTGATATTAATGTGCCCCATGAAAAGTTTTAGTGTCTAGTCACGTCACAAACATTGTGACTCAATTTAAAGGTGAAGTAGGCAGAGATTTTCGATAGATATTGTTTCTCTGTTGACAAAAAGCATCCAAACTGGGCTCCTTCTCTGTGGCTCAGTGTCAGCAGCTGCACATGCTCACTGCCCCGACTGTAGCTTATGGCATTGCTTACAGTTATAGCTTCGTAAACACACCATAGACGGTAAAAAATCAGCTCTGAGAGCACCTGCAGTATCACGAAGGAGAAACTCAAGAGCCGTACACCTGACTTCCTGCAGGTAAATGAGACGCTGGGGTTATAGAATCAGTCTTTCTCTGTGTTACGAAAGCTATCGTAGCCACTTGAGATAGCTTCTCCCTCTCGCTATCAGCAGCACACAAAGTCACATACACGCTGGGCGGGCTGTGATTGGCTGGTCATCACCCATAGAAACTCCTGCTCTCCGCCCAGAGGCATCCTGAGTCCAGTGTAATATTAACAAAACAGGTAAGGAGGGGGTCTATGGGGGGGGTGAGGCAAACACAGACACTGACACACAAGTACAGAGGCCCAGAGACGATAACTGAGCAGGATTGTTCATCCAAAAACTTAATTTTTAATTTTCATGAAAATTCTGCATACCCCACCTTTAACATCAAAGTTTGTCTTTAGAAATCTGAGTGGTAGATGATTAATACCAAATATAAGTATAGAACAGAAGTGAGAAGTTCAATTCTGAAATATCTGATGGCTGAAAACCTCTGAGGGACCTTCACAGTCCAATCCATATCTTTTTATCCACACCCCAGGTCCCATTAACACACAGCACAGTTCAATAAGTCAATAAGGAGCCCACGTGAGGCTGCAGCCTGCAGGTTCTGATCCAGAACTCAGAAACCTCATACACAACTGTGATCACGCTAATCCAACATGAGGACTGGTGACCTGTTAATTATTAGACAAAATATTTAGGAGTCTAATAGAATAAAAAATATGAGCAAACAACAAGACTCAGCTTATCAGGTGCCTTAATACAAGCCACATCATCATAAAGGCCACAGTCTGTATATCAAATAGACATAGTTTCCGTGATGTCACCTGTCAGTTTCTGAAACAGAGTTTTGAAGCAAAGCTGCTAGTGCAGCCGTAAGGGAAATGGGACGGGTGACAAGTCTCCACACTAACAGCTATAGGCCACCCGTCAGTCACATGGGCTGAGCTGTGCTTCTGATTGGGCGAGCTTGCAATTTCTATATCTTCTCAACTGCCAAGTAAAAAAAAAAAAGACAGAAAAAAAACAAACATTCACCCCGCTTGCACAAAGCAGACAGAAAAAAAAGTTTCATCTCACGGAGAACTGCCGGAGAGCTTGCTGAGCCTGGAAGCTGTTAAATAAATATGTGCTTCAAGGCATTTACACGTTATTTAGTGTTGGAGCTTGTATTACTCACAATTTCGACGCCTGTATTTTATAGCTACAATTATAGTTTTTCGGCCTGCTCGCCTACCAATGATCTGTTACGTTATCAGCCTTAAAGAAAAACATTTTCAGTCCATCGATACTCTACCTAAATTCTGATCGTTGAAGAGAAATTGGTATTTTGGAGTAAAGAGTGACTGTGTTAAATCAAATGTGTTCACGTATCAGCCTCAGTTAAGTAGGCTTGACTATAAATAAGTTGTTAACTAATGAAACTCCAAATCCAGTTTTTACTTGGTGGAGTTCATGAAGAAGTTGGTTTGGAGTCAAGTTTATGACAAAATAAGGCATTTATGACTCAATATGGAGAGTAAATAATAAGACGAAGTTTGAGGAATGATTCATAAAAACAGATTTAATCTTCACAGTAAAACTATGGTATATTATCAAAATAGTAACTCTAATAATTGTCTATCCTAAAATACTAGAGCTGAACAATTTGAAAAAATGATCTATATGGGATTATTATTTCCATTTTTGCAATTTTTTGTGCGATTATTTCTAGGTTCTCATCTTATATTTTCAACAAACACATTGTAGGACATGAACAGTTACATTAATTACAGCAAAACAACAACCCACTACCACTACAACTGGGACTACTTTTTGTCAGTTTAAGTCACTTTAAACTTCTTGTTTGACACTTGGACCATTTTTTGATACCTTCTCACTATTTACCAGGTTCAGCCCCAATTTTATTGCCAATTCATGTTGTTTTTGCCCATTTTTGACACCATTCACTCTACTTTTGCCTCTTTTGGACCATTTTTTTTGCAATGAACTGGCTTTTTTCCCGGTTCACTCCCAATTTACTCGTTTGTTGACTTTGGCCATTTTTACCACTTCTCACTGTTTTTGTCACTTTTTTTGAATTTTTGAATTTTTTAAGGTTTCCTACAAATTTTTCTAGCTAACATTTGTTGCTTACCATTTTTTTTGATACCTCCACTCTGTTTCCCAGGTTTATTCCCAATTTCTTGCTAATTTTTGTTGTTTGTTGGCCATTTTAGTCACTTGCCCCTCTTTTTTTTTGCCATTTTTGGATCACCTTTGCTACTTACTGACTATTTCCAGGATTTTCCCAATTTAAATGCCATTTTTTGTTGCTTTTTTGGTAATTTAATTACTACCTCAAACTAAGTTTTATTGCTGCTCTTTGCTGTTTTTGCCTCTTTTTACCACTTAAATTGTGTTTTTTGTTCGGATAGTTTTCAAATGTTTGTCTCTCTCTGGTTTAGCAGAGTTGAATAACTGGTGTTGAGTAGAACACCAGACAAAAAACTGTCTGCGAATAGAACATTGCAACAGGACATACTGTGATTTAATCTAATTTGCTATTAATTGCCCAGCCCTAATCAATACCTTAGCACCACCTTAAAACAAATGTGCTCTGATAGAAAGCAGATTATCCATCCATCCATTACTCTTCCTCTGCAAAACTGTTTACCTCGTCCTGGAATCAACCTCTGTCACATTCGATCCAACATCCAGCAGCTCACTCTCCTGATTGAGTGATCTGAAACATGCAGATGTGTTTCTGTGCTCCCAGGGGCTACAAAGACATTCCCCAGGGGGAAACTGTGGGAATCCAGCTGTCACAAGAAACACTTCCCCGTGTGCACATTCCTCTCTGCTGAAAAACGGTGCAGATGTTTCAACAACCAGGCTGCAAAGTGCACCGCAACTCTGCAAACGTTGCTGTTTTAACCGTCAACCTGTCATCCTGAGCAGCTGAGTGTGATGGATGCTTCACTCCTTTTAACCTGCGCTCGTAGCCTTCGGTCACACAAAACACGCTCGGGTAGATGTGCAGGTGACAGGTGTGCAAACACACAAAAGCTTCGACATAAAATACACACACATCATCACTCATTAGTGAAATAAATGTTGGTTCTTCAGACTTACCTACAACCATTAACGTGAACTCAAACCCCCTTTTGACCGACTTCCGATACACCTGGTTGGGGAGGTTAGCGAAGCCCACATAGCCCTCCAGGTTCCTCTGCTGAGAGATAAACACACACAAACATCCGTTCTGTTATTTCAGGAGTCACAGAGCAAGAATAAATAATGTCACTAACTAATAAAATTCTCCTGTAATGGCAGAAACAGAAGATAAGTCTTCTTCAAAACAAACAAATGTGGTCGCTATGGTAGTTTACACAAGTGTAAACACACACAGTGATAAAATGTTAAGCTGCACTCAGACGTACAGTCATGAGCTGACAATTAGTATGTAAGTGTCCTGCGGGGATGAAACCCTTTTGAAGTGAAGTGCAGCTGAGATAAATACTAGAGCGAGGTAAAGGAAGGTGTTTCAAAGGGAGCAAAAAGTGAGGGGAGGCAGTTTAAAAGACGGCAATAACAGGGAGGAAAGAGGAGGCGATGACAACTCAGCACGACTCCATCCAGCAGGTAAATGGAAGCAGAAAATCACGAAGTAACGCGCTCAGTTCATAAAGCAGGAAAAGATAGAAACAAAACTCTCCCTACGTGTTGAATCATGGTGATAGAAGCGTCTCTCAGACCGGATCACAGCCTGCTCTCTCTCTTTACCAGAGGTTTGCTTTTCCTCCCTTCCTCCCCTCTCTCCATCTCTCTCTGCCTCCCGCTAACTCCCAGCACGCCGTCAGATAACCACCCCTCGTCCAATCCCCGTGCGCGGCCCTGCACGCTACGCGAGGCAAACACAATCGATTGCTGGCCGAGCGGCCCGGCTGTGAGCGGCCTCTCGGGCTCTGTCATGCATGGAACAGATGAGGGAGAGCGACTGTGTGTTCACGGGTTTACTGGAACAGGAGCTCTGACCCTCTGGCTGATCCTACAATGAATGAATGAATGAATGAATGAACACACATTTCCCCAGACGTGAGAGCATCCACCAATACGGCATTTCACTGGATTCCAGGAACTACATTTCCTGCTAGTGAACAGCTAGTGTAGACCCTGGTACAAGCTTAGAGGAGCAACACAAGCTCCAACCATGAACACCACTGAGGTCATCCTGATCACAGGAGCACGAGCAGCCAAACCTAGAAGAGCGTCTTTATCAAAGGCTGCATGAGACTTTTACAAGTAAACCTATCTTCTCTGCCCATTAGAGTTGTTCTGATACCGAGGCAGAATATCGTGAATGCTTGTATCGGCATCGGCGACTACTGGAGTCCAGGCACTGATCCAATACCACGTCATTCATTAAATCAGAAATCTAATGTTTAGCTCTGTTAAACTCTGGCACAGTCTTCTTCGCCGCTCTTAAAAAGCTGTAGTAGCGCTGTGCTGCAACCTGCAGCCTGCTTGATCACATGACACAGACTCAACAGACACCAGTTGACGAAAGACTCAGAGCTAAGCTAACTAGCACAATCATGTCGGCAGTGTAGTAATATTTCATGCTGGATACCGCTATACTGCTATATTTAAAAATAAATGTTAAAATAATGGGTTTAATTTCCTGTATTTATTCATGTTTTACAGAGGGTTTGACTTCAGCCAGGCTTTACCACAATGATCATTTTTGCCTTTGTTTTCTCAAAATATTGACTCATCTCATAATTTTGACTTTTTGTCACAGATTTTGAGTCCTTCCTCATAATTTTGACTTTTTATCCCAATATTCTGCCTTTTTTTTCTTGTAATTTTGACTCTTTATCTAAAAATTTTGACTTTTTTAATCAAAATTTTGACTCTTTATCTATAAATTTTGACTTTTTTAATCAAAATTTTGACTCTTTATCTAAAATTTTGACTTTTTTATTCAAAATTTTGACTCTTCATATAAAAATTTTGACTTTTTTAGTCAACATTTTGACTCTTTAACTAAATATTTTGACTTTTTTATTCAAAATTTTGACTCTTCATATAAAAATTTTGACTTTTTTAGTCAACATTTTGACTCATCTAAATATTTTGACTTTTTTATTCAACATTTTGACTCTTTAACTAAAAATTTTGACTTTTTTAATCAACATTTTGACTCTTTATCTAAATATTTTGACTTTTTTATTCAACATTTTGATTCTTTAACTAAAAATTTTGACTTTTTTAATCAAAATTTTGACCCTTTATCTAAATATTTTGATTTTTTTACATCATCATTTTGACTCTTTATCTTAAAATTTTGACTTTTTTATTAAAAATTTTGACTCTTCATATAAAAATTTTGACCTTTTATTCTTGTAATTTTGACTCTTCACCTAAAAATTTTGACTTTTTTATTCAAAATTTTGACTTTCTAAAAATTTTGACTTTTTTAATCAACATTTTGACTCTATTTCAAAATTTTGACTTTTTTAATCATCATTTTTACTCTTTTTCTCAAAAATGACTTTTATCTCAAATGTGTGACTTTTTCTCTCATAATTTCACTTGATGAGAACTATTTATATGAAAGTGCTTGTTCTCTTTGTTGAAGAGGGAAAAAATGTTGGGTTTTTTTCTCTTAAGAGGTTGTAACAATCAAAAAATCTGTGGAAAAAACAAACATGATCCAGCTTTATTCCTGTCACTTTGTAACTTATACAACTTTTTAAAGTGAACATCTGTTTTGAAAACATTTTAAACATTTAACATTTTTCAAACATAGGTGATCCCCTACGTTTTTATCCGTCGCCTCAAGACTTTGGAATGATAAAAATAAAAAAAAAAGGTACTTGTTTATCATTCATCTACCACTGGATCAGTTTTTTTTGATCTCCTCTATAAAGATCATGAAAGTTATCAACATGCTATTTTTCCTCCAAATATTTTAATTGGATTTGTTTCAATAAACATACAATAACAGTCACATAACAGTCAAACACATCCGGCCTTAGACACATACATGGAAGACCAAATTTCTTGGGATGCAAGATATTTGATTTTTGGCCGATATCTGATATTTTATAACTTGTTTGGCCGATAACCAATACTGACACCAATAATTTTTTCTGCACACCAAATTGCAGAGATCTTCAACTTTCTTCTGTATTGGAAATAGTAAACACGGTGACATGAGTGACATGGTGCATGCTCCTATTACATTGGCTTTCCTAATTGAAGAAACAACCTCAGTTCACGTTACATCAGAATGAAAATGAGGCTAAACTCTTCACAACACCATCAAATTCAAACATATTTACCTGTTACCTCTGGATTGAGTGGATGATAATTAAAAGTACTTTTTTCTGTTTGTGATTTTTTTATGGTTTGGAATTAAAGTGACATTTCAGAAAAAGTATTTATATATATTTTTGGTTGTTTTTTTTATTGTTTTTGGTGTTAATTATTGGGTTTGTAGGAGAAACCAGAGCAACCTGGAGAAAACCTACCATAAGAGGGAAGGGGGATGGGGTGGAGTTGAGGGTGAGGGCTAGTTTGCTGTAGAGGGGTCAGATGTCTGGGACTGAGGAGCTGTCGGAGCCTCCCTCCTCCTCTTCCAGCGCTCCGGCTTCCTCAGGCCCAGGGCGTGTCTGAACCTCTTCCAGCGTGTAGGTCCGGCTGGAGTCGCCATCTCAGTGACTACAGCCGGACCTTCCTCGATTAACTCGTTAGTGAGAGAGCTGAACTCCTCACTCTGCTGTTTGTTGTTTTCAGTGACCTGTGTGTCAAACCTGTTATTCAGCTCTTTGATGGAAATGACAAGTTCTTCTGTGAGAAGTTCATTTTTCAGCTTTTCTCTCTGAAGCTCAGCATCAAACTCCTCTTGGCTTATTCTTTGTTGTTCCCTTAACTTCTCCAGATCCTTCTTGAGCTCCTTGTTGATCTCATTCTGAAATGATTCGGTCTGCTGTTGGAAAGTGACGGCTTTCTCCAGCTCTTTGACCAGACCTTGCTGCTGCTCTTGGAGGAACTCGTTCTTTTTCTTTTCAAAACTGAGCTCCTTCTGGGTGACTTCAAGCGCCTCATTCAGTTCCTCCTTCTCTTGTTGGAGACATTCCTGGAGGCTGACTTGATGTTTGAGTTCCTCCATATTCTTCTTGAGCTTCTTATGAAGTATTTCAGCCTGCTCTCTGAACATGAAGGCAAATTCAAGCTTTTTCAACAGACCTTCCTGCTTCTTTTTGAGGAGCTGGTTGTTTTCCTTTTCAACAATGACCTCCTTCTGGCTGACTTCAAACGCCTCTTTCAACTCCTCGTTCTCTTGTTGGAGACATTTCTGGAGGATGACTCGACGTTTCAGTGTCTTTAATTTCTTCACAAGCTGAAGCTGAAGAGATTCATTCTGATGACGGACAGTGACGGCCATCTCCAGCTCTTTAGAAAGACCTTCCTGCTTCTCCTGGAGGAGCTTGTTCTTATCTTTTTCAGCACTGAGCTCTGCCTGGTTGGTTTCCAGTGCCTTTTTCAACTCCTCGTTCTCTTGTTGAAGAGATTTCTGGAGGCTGACTTGATGTTTGAGTTTCTCCAGCTCCTCCAAGAGACGTTTCTCCTTCTGAGCGGCGTCTTTATTTAGGGTGTTGCTGACTGTTATCTCAACCTTGAGCTTGGAGATTGTTTGTTGGTGGACCAGCACCCTGTCCTTCAACGACTTGATCGTTTCTTTATCTTGTGTTTGCTGTTGTTGTTGAGCAGAGACTTCAGGTTCCTGCTCCTCTACATTTGCCTGCATGGTTAGATAATCCTCTCTCAACAACAAGTACTCCTTAATAAGTTCTTTTTTGGCCATCTTCTTGATGGTGTCCACAAAATGAACTTCTACATCATAAGTCTCCTCAAGCCTTTCAGCTGAATCCCTGCTGTCGTTGGAGTCTTCTTCCCCCAATACTCTGCTCATAGCCTCATCTTTAAGTGTGGCTTTCTTTTTCCTCTGCCTCTCTGTGTTTGCAGGTGCATTGAGTATTTTCTCAGTTTGCTCACCTGAAACATCAGCGAGGTCCTCCTGACGCTTTCTTCTGCCTTTAGCCTTTGGCATTTTGAAGTTTTATTCAATTTTCAGACAAATAGTGACTGATGAGAACTCTGTGGCGACGACCGTTTGAGAATGAAGTGACTGAATGAAAGCTGCTGTTATTCAAAGGAGTCACTCTGCTCTGTTCCCTTCATCTTCATTCGAAGCATTTTTCAAATTAATTTAAAAATAAACGATTCAAAAAATAACAAAACGTATGAGAACATAACTGAGCCAAATAAAGTACCAACAAGCAGACGTATGCCAAGGGGTTTTTGAACCATTCTACTAAATCTGTTCAGGTCGACAACACAATGAAAATCACGTTTTAAAAGGTAAAACAAAGTTCAGACCTTGCATTCATACAAATATCATGTTATGATCTATTTTATCACAAGACATTGATTGAGATACTATTCAGAAATCCTCTTTTACATGATTCTTTCTCTTCATAACCCATACATTTATCTTAAACATCCATTTTTTAGAAAATGAATGATTTTATTTAAAAAAAAAATGTATTAAGCCCGTTTTAATCAGTTAAGATTAGAAAAAACAACAATAACTGGCCTTGTTGCAGATTCTTTCCTGTTTTTGACAAGTCAAGATTTTGATTTTTTTTATTAAAACCTTGACTATTTATCTCATAACTATGACTTTTTTTCAAAGAATTTTGACTTTTAACCTGAAAAATAAAAAAAATGTATCTCATGACTGACTTTATCTAAAAATGTGACTTTTTGTCTGAAAATTTGACTTGATCAGAACTCTGCATATCAAAGTGTTTATGAAAAAGTGAAGAAAAACAATGAAAAGTGGTAAAAATGGCAGAGGTTAGAATGAAAATTGGATAATAGTTGGTTTGTAGCCAAAAAAATAGCCCCAAAGTAGCACAAAAAATAGTGAAACGTGTCTATAATGAAAGAAGTGAAAAGTGACTAAGATTGATTAAAAGCAGTCACAAGTTGTAGTGGTAGTGGGTTGTTGTTGTTGTTGTGCTGTAATTAATGTAACTGTTCATATCCTAAACTGTTCATTTCAAAACATATAAGATGGGAACCTAAAAATAATCGCACGAAAAAATACAATTGCGAAACAGAAAATAATTACGATGGAGTATCAGGGCCATGTTAAGAATTTTTTTTTTACTTCATATTTTACTACAAGATTTAAGTCGAAATTAAATATTTTACACGCGAATAAAGTCGAAATGAATCATTTTACTAAGGGATTTAAGTCGAAATTACTCATTTTACTACGAGAATAAAGTCAAAATATAATCAAGGACAGTCTATGAAGAGGAGGAAATGAGGACCACGGACCAAACGTTTCATCTTACCTGCTAACTGCAGCACTTTCGTCCAATTTCATTCTTCTTTTTCTTCTTCTGATTTGAGCGTTTCCTGACCTACTTCCACTACAACTTTACTTCGACTTTAATCTTGAAGTAAAATAATTAATTTTAACTTTATTCTCATAGTAAAATTATTAAATTTGACTTTATTCTCGTAATTAAATAATTAAATTCAACTTTATTCTCATAGTAAAAAAATTTAGTTTGACTTTATTCTCGAAGTTAAATAATTAATTATGACTTTATTCTCGTAATTAAATAATTAAATTCAACTTTATTCTCGTAGTAAAATATGAAGCAAAATAAATAATGATTCTTAATGTGGCCCTAATACTCTGTCATAAATAATAATTCCAATTAGATTATTTTGCAAATCATTCAGCCTGTGATATTCATTGCTTTTTACTCTCCAACAATCATGAAATGATTGAGAACTGGGGTCAATAAGCAGAACAGGAATCAGAATCAGATGGATAAAACTAAAATGATATCAATTTACACTATGCTCCTGCACTACAGTAAATATCTACCCCTGAAAAAACATAGTTTACACACACACACACACATCTGTATTGATAAATCAGACCTACAGAATGCTGGAAAATGAAAGGAAACAATCCATCTGTCACATCAATACTCTGATGTATGCAGCTCAACAGCAGGAATAACTACTGCGAACAAGCCTGGAGCACTTTCCACCGTTTCCATCTTTGATCCACCCACACACAAGTTTGTGAGTGTGTGTGTGTGTGTTACATAAGATGTAGACTCTGGTGGTCTGTGGACTCTCCAGTAGCTGTGATGTAGGTGGTGCAGGTAATAAAAGCCTGGAAATCATTAGTGCAGGATGCTACTGTTCAGAAGGTCTGTGTGTGTGTGTGTGTGTGTGTGTGTGTGTGTGTGTGTGTGTATGGAGGAGTCAAGGAGTGACTACATCACAAACTACATAAAATATATGAAACTACACTAAATTATATCACAGTGAGGATGTTAAGAGAGGGTCTATAACACTTTATCCTTTAGAAATCCTTTATCCTGTTATCATTATGGCTGTTTTTAGAGGAACACACCAAACTGAGTGAACAGAAGCAGGGGAATTAAAGGAACATGACAGAGGATGAGAAAAAGAAGACAAGTCGACCCGTACTGTTCAAGTGAACCCTCCCCCACTCTGCACAGTGGTGGTAGTAGCTGCTTGGTTCACTGACATCATCTGTATTCCCAAGTCCACCCACCTCCTGCAGACAGCAGCTGACGCCACAGCCCCTCAGCTGTTTCAAACACCACTTATCCGCAAAATATTACATCATGTGATGCAGCTTTCAAAGGACAGAAGTCACAGAAACATCATCTGAGCTTTTTCACCCTCCATCATTTTTTTTAGCACGGGGTATTCTTTGCTTACTTCATTTCATCTACAATAGGGCTGAACGGTTTTAGAAAAAGATCTAACTGCAATTTTTCTGGCAGATACAGTGATTTCAATTCGATTCACGATTTTCTTTAAATCAAACATTAGTCAAGTTTTTACAATGTACGGTAACATTTACAAACTTGACAGAAAATTACATCAAACCATTGAAACATCTAAAGCTTTTACTCTAATGCGAGGATGAAAATGACAACTAAAGGTACGACTAGTTTCCAACTTTGAGATAAAAACTCAATATTTTAATATGAAAAGTGGAAATTTTGAGAAATATAGACAGAATTCTCAGACAAAAAGCCAATAAACTTCTAGAGTTTAAGATATCAATTCAACATTATGTGAAAAAGGTCCAAACTTTCTCATTTAAGGTCAGAATGACAAAAGTCTAAGATATAAAGTCTACGTTTTGGAACAAAGGCTGTGTTTGAGATAAAAAGTTGAAATTTTGATATAAAAAGTCAAAATTCTTAGATTTAAGTCAAAATTATACAAAATACATACAAAATTATAGAATAAAAGGCAAACAAATTTAAAAAGGAGATTTTTAGATATATAGTCCCTGAGTGTAACACCTATTCCTGCTTTTTCTAAACCAGACTTTTTAAAATGTATTTTTAGTTATAAAAACTGGAGAACATAAAGAGCGATCTTTGACGCTTAACTTTTAAAAATAATGTGGTGCAAAGTATTCTTAATTGTGTCGACAATCCCAAGGAAAAAAGGATTTTTCCCAACAGTCTTAGACTCAAGACAGGTGTGTGTGAAACAGCTGATATAACAGATCCTGGGTCAGTCAGGAGCAAAAAAAAAAAATCGCAGCTTTAGCGATCACATGATCACCATGTTTGAAATTGCGATTTCGATCAGAAAACGATAAATCATTCAGCCCTAATCTGCACCCACTTTCTGACAGTCAGCCCAGAGTGTGTCCCTACAACAAAAACACAACATGTGTTGCTCATATATGTGTGTGGAAATCTGTCAAAACTTAAGGTAACCATCAGAAAAAAAAAAAAACATCTCTATCAAGTAAACCAGATGTAGCGATAAAGTAAAAAAACATGCCACCACCAGCTAGGGCCGTGCAAAATACTGTTTCAGTATCATAATCCCAATGTGCACAACATTCACACTACAAGGTAATGCAATATATGAGTCTGCCAATTAGCCTTAGTACTACTTTCTCAATTTTTTTCCAAGTTTTCTCAGTATTTTCTTGCCAATTTTTGTTGCTTTTGGACCTATTGGGTCACTTTCACTCTTTTTTTTCACCACTTTGGGCTGTTTGTTTGCTACTTTCTGAGTATTTCTCAAGTTTTTTCCCAAGTTTCTTGCCAATTTTTGCTGCTTCTTGACCATTTTTGGTACCTCAAACTTATTTGTATTGCTACTTTTTGCTGTTTTGGCCACTTTTCACCGCTTAGATTGTTTCTCTCCCGAAGGTAGTTCTTAACAATTTTGCCATTTGCTTGAGCAGGGTTGAGTGACACTGGTGTAGAATATAAATCATTGACTGCAAAAAAGTTTATCTAGTATTCTGACAAAGGTTAAAAAAACACTGCACTACCTGCCATTAGAATATTGCAACAGGTCATATTGATTTCATCTAATTTGAGATTGATTGTCCAGCCTGACTGCAAATGCACGCACAAGGAGACAAAAGCACAAGACAAAGCCGTAACTAGTCGGTTAGTTCATACACACTTGACAGCAGCAGCCAGGGTTACACCAGGCAGATCTACTGTTTAAAGTACGAAGATGGCAGAGATCAACCAGTATTTCAGCTTGAGAATGTGCCCATCAGTTGACGACTTTCAGCAGGATATATTAATCCTTATCTTATGAGGAGATTCTGACCAAAATATAAGTATATGAAACTTAACTACGATGGATTCCTAAGGATTTCTTCAGTGTTACAAACATAGACTTTATATTTGGACTCTACATCTGTTCTGATGCAGAGTAATGAAGCCAATTGTTGACTGGGGCCATATTGGAATTGCTGACCCAAGAGGCGGGCTTTGAGCCTCCTCACTAACAGCGAAAGGCTGCCAGACCTGTCAGTCATGTGAGCTGTGCCTCTGATTGGAAAAGCTCATGATCTTAATATCTACTAAACCACTGAGCTTGAAGAGAATTCATCCCCTGTACTAGGGCTGCGGGGGTATACACGGTATGACGGTAGAAAAGGTACAAATTTGGCCCACGGTAGAGATTTGTGCTCTACGTCACGTTACCCCAACGTCGTGACGTTGTGACATCATCGTATTTGCCTCTGTGTGGAAATGGCTGCAAGCACAGTGACGGCGGAGGAGGAGGAACTGGTAAAAATAAACGGTGCTACTTCCGTGATTTGGACGTGGTCTGGGTTCAAAAAGTCAGATGTGGAGCAGAAAAATGGCATCTGCAAGATGTGTGGTAACTCTTGCACAAATTTGGATTACAGAACCTTTTCACTATTTTTGCCATTTGCCTTATAGAAAACCTCTCTTACTTAAAAGTACTGTTTACAATATCCACTTTATTTTTGTATTGTTGAAGAATTTTGTACTTCTGAGGCACTATACTTATTTCTGTTGTTCTTCTGCATGATAAATGCTTTTACATTAAAGTACATTACATGCTTTTTTTTTTTTTTTTTTTTTTTAAATCAACTTAGCTTTGATAAGAGACGACAAAACCCATTCAGAAACACTTCCATTATAAATTTTGTACCACAACATTTATACCGTGTGAAAGGATTCAATTTACACCGTGATTTGAATCTTGGGTCATACCCCCCAGCCTTACCCTGTACTAGGGCTGAAAGATATATCGTCATCGTATCAGTATCGAGATGTGAAAATTCAAGATATCAATAACCCAATATCGAAGATATCAATGATGTAGATTTTACCACTTCACCCTGCATGTAAAGCTCAGACAGTCGCATGGTAATTGGTGACTTTCTGTTAATGTTGATGACTGACAGTGAGCTCTATTCAATAAACCCCACTTTCCACATCCTGTTATATTATGACGCTTGGTTTTCTCTCATCACAGTGTCATAATGTATCGTATCGATATCTAGATATCTAGCATTAATATCAAAATATGAAATTTTGTCCATATCAATCAGGCCTACCCCGCACAGGGACTGCCAAAGGTGAAATTAGTGTTTCAATCCCAGGCTGTAAGTACGAATTTTAATGCCATAAAAGTCTGTTTTTAGACTTTGTGTGTTTGTTGTTTCTGGTCTTTTAGCAGCCAGCTTAACCTCTTACAGCCCGAGTCTTTGTCTGCTATGCATTTTTCATTTCTCCTTGCTTAATTAGGTAAAACTTAATGAGTGTAAAAACTAAACTTGGTCTTTGTACAGGAAGTTATGTTTTTGGCGTAATTAGTTAGCTGCTAGTTTTCAGTTATAAGTGTTAATGCTCATAACTACATTTTTTCTCTCTGAAATGGGTCTTAAGTTATGATATCACCAAAAGATGATTTGTGAAGTGTCCCTAAATGTGGCTAAAAGGTTGAAGTTTAAAAAAAAAAGAAGTTTCATGGGTCTGAGAGGCAGAAATGTAATGTCCACTTATGCAGACACCAGGCCTTAAGAGGTTAAAGCAAACCATCAACAAACTGCAACTTTTAGCACTTCCACGAAGACTTCAGCTCTTTAAACCAGATGTTTCCCCTTGGTTTCACCAGCTGTTGTGCACCGGGTACCCACTGACATGAACAGCTGAAGGTCTCCGCTTTATAGGGTCACTCTTTACACTGGAACACCAGGGGCTGACAGAGATATATGCTTTCTGTCAGACTCAAAGAAGAACATTGTTTAGGAGGTACTTAACCAAGTCCATCACAGCAGGGGGTCATCTTATAGTAGACAGAGAGAGAGAGGGGAATAAAAACACTGTGGCTGCTCAACCAATCAGAAACATTCAGTGTGCATGCCACGCCCCTTACATTTCTTGGACATCAGAAAAGTTCTAACCCAGGCAGAACCGTGACCAGGGGAAAAGTTCAGCTGGTGGGAAAACACTTCAACAGGTTTCAATTTTCTTTCACTGGTCACACTTGTCCTACTATAATACTTTTTATTGAGGCATTACCAGACACAGGTAACTGCATCAACTTGTAAACAGTAACGAAAGTAATGTCACCAGAGTTTTGGTCGCAATGCATTTTTAATTTCCATTTAGGCGGTAGGCAAACTTATTAAATGTAAGACTGAACCTTGTTTTCAAACATTAATTCAAATAAAAAATGATTGCCTCACTTGGTTTTAGATAGTTGTAATACAATACAATACAGGACTATGCCAGAGGACAGCCGAAATATTGTCTCCACATTTGAGAATGCAGAGTCACAGGGGGTTATAAATAGATATTTATGCTTTTATTTAATGGTGGGTACTACAGTAACTAATTTCATGTTTGCAAAAATCTGACCAAGCAGTGTTTAGCTTCATTATTTTCAGATTAATTGAAGGAATTAGCCTCAGTGGAGCAGATTTAATCTGGGCTCTGATACTTAAATCATTAAACCAGATTGTTATAGCTGACTATTATAGTGGTTATTACAAGGGTTTATTATAGTCAGCTGCAAACTTCCACTTTCACAAAAGCAAAACTGGGAAAGAAAACTGTTGTTAACATGAATCTAGTAATGATCTGTCAAATCTAACCATTCATGTAGATGTTATTCTTCGGCAAATGCATTTTGAATTAGTGGATAATTCATTAATTAAGGCCTGAATCCACACAGGACAGCATCTCTGTTGCATGTATTAATGATGAATTTCTGTTTTATCTTTTAACGGATGATAGAAATCCCTGAGCACAGACGGTTGAAGCAGCTCGGTAAATGTAGTTTCTCCTCCAGCTACAGAGGAGCTCGGTACCAGCAGATACAGACACAAACCATTCAGCGTGTTATTCCCACACATATGTCAAATACACGGCTTTTTTTCCCCATTACAACCGTGTCAACACTCGCATGTTTGTGTGTAATAAAGATGATATTATGGACTTACAGCGATGCTGGGAACCGCAGTCTCCGGTCGTTCGATCATTGTACTGCGCTGTCACCACCCAGCCTACAGTCACCGAGGAAACACCGACAAAAACCTCCAGCAAACGTCGAAGCAGAGGCAGAAAACAAGCAGCTCACAGGCCCCGAAAGTGTAGAGTTCTGAAAAGAAGCCGAGTGCGTCTGAAAATGAATGAGGTTAAATTACATATGGCCGCTGACGGATACTACAACCAGATGTAGCTCAGTGAAGAAAACGCTCCAACGTTTTTTCTCCTGAAACAAACAGTTAGGAATGTTTGAGGACATCCGGCCGAGAATTTCACAATAAGACGCATCAAAACTAAAAGAATGACAGGTGAAAAATCAGTAAGAAGGTTCCCCAATAAAAATTAATAAAAAAAAATAAAATAAATAATAAAAAACAGAGATTTCTTTAAAATTTAATTTAATTAATTGAATTAATGATAAGTTTTAAAAAATGCAGTGTCGGTCAAATGTGTTTCAGTAAGGTGACAAGTAAATCATAAATGGAATATTGTGATAAAAAGTCAAAATAATGAAATAAAAGTTTATGACAAAATTTGAAATAAAAAGGGGGGGGGGCAAAATTTTTAGATAAAATTTCAGAACTCTTGAAATTGAATAAAAAAAAAAATAAAAAAAAAAGGTGTTAAAAAAAAAAAAAGTTTCCATCAAATTCGTTTCAGTAATTCATACAGGGAATCCCATTTTAACCAGTACAAAGAAAATTAGAATTAGAACTTGGCTGTTGACTTTTTTTTTTTACCCATATTAAGTCAAAACTTAGAACTTTATTTGTGGGAGAAAGGGGCCCCCTATTACAAGCTTTAAATAGCTTCTCAGGAGTCACCCTTTCCACACATCCACTGAGAAATCTATTGTACATAGGTATATGTATATGTGTATTTATATGTATATGTTTATGTATATGCATGCATGTGTGTATCAGTGTTAGTCAAGCTTGATGTGTGTGAATAAACTAAACTAAACTCAACTCAACTAAAGTTGAAAAGTCACAATTTTGAGATAAAGAGTCAAAATCATGAGATACAGTCATCAAAACTTTAAGATATTTAAGTCAAAACTTTGAGATAATAAAGTCAAAATGATGAGACAGAAAGTCTAAATAATGAGATAAAAGTTACTTTTTATCCCACTTTCTTGACTATTATCTCAAAATTTATTAAAAATATGGGCAAAAACTTATCTCTAATCCAGCTTTTTATTTTATTACATTTGACTCACCGAAGTGGGCTTCTATAATCCCAAAAAATTTAAAAAAGTTTGCTTCTTCTGTATTTATTGTGTATCTCTACTTTTGGAAACTAAATTATGAGATCGTTTGTCCAGTTCATGTTTGCTTCAAAAAAGTTATTTCTTTGTATAGTACATTCAATTACAGTTAGGCTCAATATGCTGTACATTGAGAATGAAATACAGGAGGGAAATGAATAACATACTAACATAAACCAGTTGCTAACAGAGTTGAAAAAAATCAAATCTTTATTTGGTCCATCATAAAGAAATTTTAAAAAACAAGCATCCTTAAGGAAAACAGTGAGACACAAACAGCTAATAACCCATATCCTTCAAAGGGTGGCCAAGTGGACACATTATAATATATATTACATGATACAATCAGATTACAAGCAAAAATTTCAAAAAAAAAAAAAAAGGACAATACAAAATGAGTTTGTTTAAGTTGTTTACTCACATCATCTCAAGCTTATGGGTCCTTTTTTAGGACATTTTCATGTGACAAAATTATTATTATTATTATGAGAAAAATTATTAGGTCATGTGATGTTATAGATTTTTCTGTTGTGATGGAAAGCTGCCTATGATTCCCCAAGTTAAAGAAAAAATAAATGATGTCTTCTTTGTTTCTAGGGATAGAATTGAGGCTTTTATTTTGAAACACCTATTTATTTCCAGTCTTCTGCTACTTGTGTTGTGTCACCTTGATGCCTCAGTAGAAATACAGCATCCTTCTTCCTATTGGTCAATCAGTTTGTGCGTGAATGCGTGTGTTTGCATGTATGTGTGTATGAGGTCTTCATGTGCTGGAGGCTAAATTTTGCTGCCTTCAGAGCCTGTTATATATTTGAAAAGCTATACAAAAAAATAAAAATAAAAATAATAATGATAAAAAACAAGCAAGAAAATAAAGAGCGAGACTGTGGGGATGTATCAGGCGACTTTTGACTTGGCGAAAGACAAAAATTGTGTGACTACCTACATAAAATATGATATAACATAAAATAAAATAAAATAAAATAAAATAAAATAAAATAAAATAAAATAAAATAATATAATACCAATTATGATTAGAGCTGTTTCCCAAAGTCCATAATTTCAAACTTTTGTTTCCCACCTTTGTTTCCATTCAGGGCAGAGATGTTCCATTTTTTTTTCAAAGAGGGCCACATTTTATTCAGTGAAAAAGACCATGCCATTGATTCTTTTCATGCATTGATGTTCAACTATCATCAGTGTTTCTACTTTTCATAAATTTAGTTTGTGTTGCATGTCTCAGA
The DNA here is from genome assembly GCA_008086565.1 of Thalassoma bifasciatum. Taxonomy (NCBI): domain Eukaryota; kingdom Metazoa; phylum Chordata; class Actinopteri; order Labriformes; family Labridae; genus Thalassoma; species Thalassoma bifasciatum. Next base: position 11,729 of record RPOG01002273.1, on the reverse strand, counting down.
AAAACTGTAGTTAAGCTTCTTATTTAGTGTTAAGATTTAAGAGTAATTCTTTTTTTTTTTTTTTTGTCTTTTTTTTTGTCTTTTTGGTGGGTCACTCACTACTTTTGGTTTGACTGAGGAGACTGCAGACTTTGGGTTCCATGATAATTCACTGGTACCCTCTAGTGGTCAAAGAAGAACCTGCAAACAGTTCAGAATTATAAATATTGTCTTGAATAGATTTTGGTGTAACTCTGACCTGAGATTGCTTTGTACTGTTAGCTCTTTCTTTTCTTTGGATCTAGACTGTCTCCTGTAAATGGCAACAAATTATGATCACAAGCTGAGTGATACAAATTCACAATACAGAGTCATGAGGTCATGATGTCAACTATGGGGGTCTATAGCCAATATGAAAGGCTTTGTGTATCATTTAATAACGACTTTTGACCTGAGCTACCATTATTTACACAAATTATTTCATCACACAAAGACATTAAAATAACTTTTAGATGAATTTCAGTATCTGTGTTAACGAACCTTCACAGTGTTTCTCTTTAAGCAGCTGTAACTTGTCTTTGCATGCTATTTCTTTTATTCTTCCAGCATAAGCTGCTGTCTGTCTGCCTGCTGATGTGTATGCAAGAAAGCACCACAGTCTGTGCGTTAAAAAAAGAGAAATGTAAAGTACAATGCAGTGGCGTGAAACCCAGCTCAATTGTTGGGAAAACAAAGATAAAGTGCCCTCTTGGCGGCTGAAATATGTGCTTTAATACCTTATTGGGAGCAAGAAGACAAGCTGAAGTGCTCTCTTTTGTGAGCAGAAACCTGTGCTGAGGAGCTAGCTTCAGGGCTGCACCACAAGCTATGCTGACCTTGAGACTTTTATTTGTCTCAAACAATCTGTAATGGAAAAAGAAAAAAAATGGTATCCTAAGATAAACTGCAAGTTTCAGAAGGGGCTCAAGGAAGCTTATCAAGTCCCCCCCCNCACACACACACACACACACACACACACACACACATACTGTTATATTATTTCATAATCCATAAAAACATACATAATTCAACAATCCATACATCTTAGCAGATTAAAATATTTACCTTTGATGTAAGACAGGTGGCAAAAGTGCTTATTGGATACTATTTCCCTCTTGGGAGCCAAAATACAAGCGTAAGTGCCCACTTTGGAGACTTAATTTGTGCTGATGTGCCATCATGGGGGCCAAATGTACTGTAGTAACCAACAGCTAAGGTGCCCTCTTAGGTCATGTGTGCTGAAGTGCTGTCTTTTGTGTCTAAGGTTGCATTAAAGTGCCCTCTTGGAAGCCAAAATGCTACTATAGTGATCTTTAGGGAACAAAAAACATTCCAAAGTTCCCTCTTAGGTGGCAAGTCATAAGCTTTTTTCTTTTTTTTTTTTTTTTTTTTTTTTAAATGAATGGTTTCACCTAACCACTAACCACGAGTGAAAGAAAAGTTTTTGTGTTATTATTCATATTTTCTGAAAATGCCCAAGAAATGAAAAATTCTGCCAGGGTATGTAAACTTATAAGCACAACTGTATACAAGCATGAAATACAACCGAACTTTGATATGTTGTCTTGCTTTTATTCAGATTTGAGTCAGTTGCAGAAGCATACAGAAATGTTTTTCTATTGAACTACATTGTTTAGCCAATAGAAAAAAAAATAGTACAAACACCTTTTGAATAAAATAGTCACTTGACATCCAAACAAGACAAAGAGCTCACAGTGCAGGAACAGTCAGGTCACCTTTAGCTTATACTCTGTGATGACTGTGTGGCGTTGGGAGACATTACTCTGTTTTATTTACTCTGTTAACAAATAACAATATATCCAGTTATACATGTACTGACATTAAATACTTATCTCTGTAAGAAAATGTTAAACATTCATCAAATGGCATCAGGAGTAATCTGAAGAGCCTTTTTGTAAGTTACATTCACTTAAAAAAACATAATAACATTCATTTTGTTTATGTATTTCATTTTTTTGTGTACAATAAGTGAGAAAGAGAAACCATTCAGCTGAAGTCTCCCCTTGCAGGATAAAAGTTATAGACTGTTACATGTCAGTGGTTGATAAATAGCCAACATTCAAAAGTTAAAGTTTAAAGTGTTGCAGCATAAAGAAAAAATGACTGGCCAGATTTTGTTCACAGGAGGCTCTGGTTTTAGAAACAGCCTTGTTGTGGTTACAGGATGGAGGTCTCTCCTGGGGCTGCTTTGGCTTTAAGGTCACTGATGAGCTCCTTCACCCAGGTGGCTGAGGGTCTGACGCACAGGTGACGACCTTTGACTGTGATCAGCCTAAACACAAACGAACAGTTCAGCATCCAGATCACATCCACTCGTTGTGATGTAAGTATGTCGTTATTTTTATGATGAAGTTGTGTGTACTTACAGGACGGCAGGGTTGGGGCAGCGCTGGCTGGTCTCCACATAGCTCACCACTCTGCTTTTAGCCAGTGGAGTATCCTGGAATTTGAAGCAGCATTTCTTTGGTCCAACACCACGCATACCTGTCAAAACACCAAAACAGAACAGGGAATAACGTCACTTCACTGCTTTGGTTTGTTCCTCTTTCCGTTTCCTGTCCACTTGCATGTGCTCATATGAGTTACACTTCTTTATTTGGGTTTGACACTTAAACCAAGATAACACAGTCCTGTATACTGAATCCACTGAAGACCTTACTCCTCAACAGTATTACGAACTATTTTTCTTTCATACAGCTATTCTGGGTGTTAAAATTGGTGACCATATCCTGAAAACTCAAAAGGATAACCCCCACTCCACCAGCCTCTTGGAGATACTGAAAAAAATACCCAAAGATCCTCAAAGACAGCACAGTAGTTTCATATTAAACATATTTATTTTAAATACTCCTCGTCTGTTTGAGGTGAATATTTTCCAAATTGTAAGCAACAAAATGTATAGAAGCCAATTTCTGCCAGTCAAACACATAAAAATATTAAAAACGGGCTTTGGACAATTTTTTTCTTTGTTTTTTTATTGCCCATATTAAGTCAAAATGTCCAATTAAGTCAAATCATCCAAAATGTTTGGATAAAAAGTCAAATTAATGGGATAAAAAGTTCTGAATTTTCTATCAAAATTTTGACTTTTTCCCCATAATTTCAATTTTTTAAAACCTAAGAATAATAACTTTTTATCTAAGAATTTTGACTTTTTATCTCAAAACTGTGACTTTTTTTCTTATAACTTTGACTTAATATCAAAATTTTGACTTTTCACTCTTAACTGTGACAATATAATCTCAAAAATATTACTTTTTATCTAAAAACGTTGACTTTTTTTTACATCTTGAAATTTTGCCTTCTTATCTCACTTGACTTGTTGACTCAAAATTTATACTTTTGTCTCATAATTTTGTTGTTGAGGCTAAGGCATTAGAATAATGCCAGTAACCAAGTGCAAGACTTTATTTTAAATGTTAATGGTAGAAAAAGCTGAGAAAAAACCTGAAAATTTTTCGGAAATTAATAAAAAAAAAAAAAAAATCCCCCTGGACATAATTTTACAGCCAAAAAGATTACACTTGATCACCCTATTGTTGTATTTACTTTTCAATCCCATATTCCCATGATACCCCATTAATGCTTCTATATCATCACTGTAGCTCTGATTGGATCAATATTTCCAAAAATGAGCATCATGCTGCACAAAAGAAACTTGCACTTTAGTCCCCTTAAGAATGAAGGGTCAAACCAGAGGTCACATCTCCTTCATACATTCTTACCTTCACTCAGAGCGATGACAGCCAGCAGCAGCACGGACACAGACAGAACCAGACGAGGAGCAGCCATCCTGATGTGAGTCAGTGTGTGTGTTTCCTTCGCAGTGTAAGAGTGTGTTAAAGTCTCTGAGCTGTTATCAGTTTGCTGTGTGAGTTTCTGCTGCTGCTACCTTCATATTTATACGCTTCAGGAGCTGCATCTCTCAGGGGGGGGAGACCCTGATGTTACCGTTTGGAAAGACCAAGCTGTGACGTGTGGATACCTCGGGAGTTTATGCAACTCTCTCACGTGCTACTTCTCTAAACTCAGCTCTGTGTATTTTCATTTGCAAGAGCTGTGATCGGGAGGAATGAGGAAGTGCGTCTAATGTGATTTCACTGGTGGATTCCACCTTGCTATTGATGAAACAGTATCTCACTCACACTCAGAGCTGCTGGGTTTTTACTGACATTTACAGTAGTTAGGTGCACTTTTGTTGTTTCAAATCTTAAAGAGCAGGTGTAGTGACGCATTGTGACAACAGCCAGTTCATCTTTAATATAAAAAAAGAAAAAATGTTGTTTTTCTTTGTGGATTATGTGTGTAAAAGCGCTGATCTTAATGTCTACAAATTCAATTCAATTCAATTCAGTTTATTCGATTAGCATTTAAAGACCACGCACAACAAATATATTATAGATCCAAATATGACATAATGGTTGAAGCTAATGGAAAGGGTGTAGGCTGAAGCTTCTGCTTATTTTGCCTACCCATTTTGCAAAAAATAAAATAAAATCAAACAAATAAATAAATGTAGAAATAAACGTAATCAACTTAATCAACTTAGTTACATGGTCTGAGTAACACCATAAGTTTTTTTAATGGAGAAAAGATATACATTTTCAAAACATATTACAGTTGTAAAAATAATCCAATGAAATCCTCAGCAATATTACAACCAAACACAACCCAAGTTCCAATATTTTGTTGTTGTTTTCTTCACACTTGATTTACATATTTCCTTATTACTTTGGTTTTAAACATGTTTTTAAATGAAGAAAGTGAATTACACATTTTTAATTCACTGTCACAACTATTCCATAAGTTTACACCTTTAACAGAAACACACCTCTGCGTAATTTTAGTTCTTGTCTTCATTTTTTTGAAAACACCTCGTCCCCTCAAATCATACCGACTCTCTCTGGTTTGGAACAGCCTCTGAGTTCTGCTGCAAAGTAAATTATTGTGTGCTTTATACGTTATTTGTGCAATTTTAAATTCAACGAGATCATAAAATTTAAGGGTTTTTAAATTGATGAACAAAGCGTTTGTTGGTTCTAGGTAATGTGAGCGATTCATAATTCTGACAATTCTTTTTTAACTAATATAGTACAGGCCAAAAGTTTGGACAAACCTTCTCATTCAATGGGTTCAAACGCAATCTTTATTTTCATGACTTATCACCAGACTGACTGACCTTCATTTCTTAAAGTAATGATGGCTACTCATTTTTCTTCAGTTAGCTGATTGGTTCTTGACATAATATGAACTTTAACAGTTGTCCAATAGGGCTGTTGGCTGTGTATTAACCTGACTTCTGCACAACACAACTGATGGTCCCAACCCCATTGATAAAGCAAGAAATTGCACTAATTAACCCTGATAAGGCACAGCTGTGAAGAGAAAACCATTTCAGGTGACGACCTCTTGAAAAATGCCAAAAGTATACAAAGCAGTAATCAGAATAAAGGGTGGTTATTTTGAAGAAACTAGAATATAAAACATGTTTTCATTTTTTTCACCTTTGTTAAGTACATAACTCCACATGTGTTCATTCATAGTTTTGATGCCTTCAGTGAAAATCTACAATGTAAATAGTCATGAAAATGAAGAAAACTCATTGAATGAGAAGGTGAGTCCAAACTTGTGCCCTGAACTGTGTATATCTTTAATTGCATGTATAAAAATGTTACCAGTGTGACTTTTTTAAGAACAATGGTAATTGTCAGTCTGCTTCACCAAAACAGATCCTGGCTCTCTGTCAACAAATGTGAACTATGCTGCCAAAAGCTACAAAACATGTTTAACCTGTTGATGCCCAATCACAATTTGTTTGTTCATGGCTATAAATTTTCCAGAACTTCATCTGTTGAGTTATTTGATGAGGTCAAGGTTCAACATCACAGCATTTCCTTCATAGATCAACATCAGTATGTACCAATCACAGCCCCTGAAACTCAGTTTCTGTCAAAAATCAGGGTGACAGTCCGGAGATGTGTTTCACAATCTCAGTCACACCCTGCAAGAAAAATGCAGACTCCATGATAAAAACATTATGACTTAAAGTAATTAAACAAGTAAAGTAAGTAAATGTACTTTCCTTTGGGAAATTTGGTGAAACTCCAGGAACTTTTAAGAGACGTGTCTGACTGCTGTGATTGGTTTAGAACGACAATGTTTGATGATACATAGGGAAAAGTCCCAGACTCTTCTTCCTGCAGTTAGTGATCAGCTGATCTGCTGGTTCATTAAGTGACTATCACAATACAAAACTGACATGCAAAAACTTTGAAAAATCGACAAGATCTCAGTGACATCAAAGATCCAACACCAGTTGCACAAAAACAGAATGACTTTCTGATGGAACAGCGCTGAAGCAAATCTCAGTGAAGACTTCACCTGAACCAAGAAAAGTGTTTTATGTAAAACTGAACCAAAGATTTGATTCACATCTGTGGTTCACAACCGGATTCTCTCTCAATTTTCTAAAATACAAAAACATATGAATGCAATAGATATATTTATGATGCATCATCATTGTAAACAAAGTATTCCATTTTTTATTTTGAAGGTGTGGTGGGACTCAAAATTAGAAACCGGCACTTTTTGCTATTACCTTGCAAAAACAACTCCTTTAGAATACCGAAGAAGTTAAAAAGATAAAATGTTAAACAACTCCCGGGTAGATGTAATATTTAAAAAAATTGAATCTCTTTGAATTAATGGTATTGTCTACAATTCTCCAATTTCATTAAGTGCTGGAGGAGCTATTTCACCTGGGTTTTTTCTTGTTTTCCCCCCTTTTCTTTGTGTCAGAAGAGGGTTATAGGCACTGTACCAAGTACTAACCACACATAAGTGCAGGTGTGTCAGTGTGATGTCATGCACCTGGAAGGGACACAAATGTTTTACCAAAACAATGGGAGAGGCAAGGAAATGATTGTTTGTGAAATTGTGTGGACTAAACAATCAAAGCAAAAGTATAAATTGAACTCTCTTATTACCTGCTATCTAACCCAACAAGCATCAGTGGCTATCTATTTAAGTTAAGGTAAGTCAGGTTAATTTTAATTTTGTTAACAAATGGCCACTACAGATGCTGTTGTCCACTGCAACATATAAGACAAGTAAGTATTTAGACTGGCGCAAAGAATTTTGGGAAGAGTGCTTAAAGTTTGATTAGTTTCAAGTGCTGCTATCTTGTGCCAGAAAAAGTGGGTTTAATTAGTTTTTTCTAAAATGATGATGATTAACATTTCAATGTCAACAATATTGTTTAACATTATCATATCATGTGTGGTATTTACAACCTCAAAGCCATTGAGGCTGGGATGGTGTGTAAAACAAATAGAAACATGATATAATGATTTGCAAATCCATAATAAGATGATATTACAGACTTTAGGTGATTGAATCCCTAAATCTCTACAAGTGAGCATTGAGAAACATTGTTCTAAAACTGTTGGGCTACTTGCTCACACAGTTGTTGACAAAGTGGTTAAATTGAGCCCCATCTTTGCTCATGAAGGACTTGTTGCTCCTTTTATACCCAATCATAACACTCACCTGCGTCCATTTCAAAATGAGTAATTTACAAAAAAAAAAAAAGTGTATCAGTATGAGTGATGTGTTTTTGTAGTGAATTCAAGTTTAATAGGGTTTGGGAATCACTGAATTTTGTTTTTATTTACATTTTACACAACATCATCTTCACTGAAAGTAGCGTTGAAGCTGCTGTTCCAGAGCATAACTACATGTGATTGTACTCTAAGAGTTTTTTTCATAGGTTGTGAACCTCCAGTGAAAGATGGACATAATTTTGCCTCACTTGTCTAATAAGACAATTGTCCACTTGCAACAAGGTGAGCCAAATAAAGGTATTGCGGTTATTATTATTGTTTTTTTTTGTAAAACAAATTTAATTTTATCCACATTATGGTAGAAATGGGGTTTACTAAAATATGGTAGAACTCTAAACAGGAAAAAACACACTTGTGAAACAATAGAGACCAAAGACAAGTCGGTCACACCACAAACACAAAAGTGTACGAACAACGATGGATAACACATTTAAACATAAATAACAAAAAAAAAAAAAAAAAAAAAAAAAAAAAAAAAAAAAAAATTTTTTTTTTTTTTTTTTTTTTTTTTTTACATATCTCAGTGGAATAAATCTCAGTGATATCTGTAACATTCATATCTTTCTAGAAAAGATATAATAAAAGTATTTTTTTTTTACAGTGTAAGCACTCATAATTCAAAGTCGCCCTGAGGTGATAAGCTGTGAAGCACAGGTGTCACCTCTGCTTTAAGTTGAGCCATGTGCATCTGAGCATTCGAACCACCTTTAAAGTAAATTATTCGTAATATTCAAACTGTAAATGGTACAATAATAATCATACAATAATGACTAAACAACCTCACTTAAAGCAGAAAAGTTTCATTCTTCATTTTAAACAGTGGACACATCATACCTGATCAGAGAATGAATAATAATGATAATAAAAATGAATAGACCAGGTGTGAGACCACTTTCTGTTTGACACTTGCTGTACCTCTGAGTCATAAAAGTGCTCTTTATCTGTCGTCATGTACTCATAGTGCTCCTCACAGTTGGAGCAGCCATGTGTGAACACTGCACAGTCTGAAGAGGCTGATGTGAGGGAAAAAGCAAAAATGTTCAGGACCAATGCTTTTTCTTTGGAGGTCATAATAATTTTTTCAAACTTTTTTCTGCCATACAGTTTTTTCCAGATTGTTTCGAAAAATGCTGAAGTGAGACAGGCACTGTGGAAATCAGAGACTAAACCTACAACCAAGGTCTTTGGCTGCTGTACATGGGGCGCACACTTAAAAAAAAACCATAGTAATAATATTAAAAATAATAATAATAATAATAATAATAATAATAATGATAACATAATAACATAATGATAATAATCATAATAATGATAACAACAACAACAACAACAACATAATAATAATAATAATAATAATAATAATAATAATAATAATAATAATAATAATAATAATAATAATGATAATAATAATAATAATAATAATAATAATAATAATAATAATAATAATGATAATGATAATAATAATAATAATAATAATAATAATAATAACAATAATAATGATAATAATAACAGTAATTGGGGAGCTTTTATGCCTTTAATTTGAGAGGACAGTGGATAAAGTAGGAGACTGGGAAAGAGTGGGGAGTGACACTTTTCTCCTTTTTCTCCAGTCTCCTTACCAATCTATGTGGTTTTACATTATGTGTCAGATTCAGCCATTCACACCACATTCATGCACAGGGGCCAGAGGCTCACTTAGGATATTGAGATTTCTTGAAATGAAAAGTGTGTTGTAATTTTTATTATTATTATTATTATTATTATTATTATTATTATTATTATTATTATTATTATTATTATTATTATTATTGTCCACAAGCAAGAGGAGGACAGAAATAGTCATTGACAGACAGATCATGGTGGTGTTGGCAGTGTTGCAGACCCTAGTCCAGTCCTTTGTGGTGAGAGAGAGCTGAGCTGGAGGGAAAATGTTTCAATTTACTAGTCAATCTATGTTTTAACCCTCAACCTATGGCCACGACCTGTGGGTAGTAACCAAAAGCATGAGATCACACATCCAAGCGGTTTTCTCTGCATCCTCACTGATGACATTGATGCCCCTGAGACCCAGACCTGGATAAGCAGATCTGAAATAAAAGCTCTGTTGACATGCAGAGAAGAAAATGGGCTAAGTTCTAAAAAGTCAGTATATTTTACATAAGTGTAAATCATGATATTCCTAATGTGGAAAAATTGACTTGGGTTAAAGTAAAACATGTTGAGATGATGATATACTGTATGTAGTAGAGTTCAGAAGTTTGAGCCCTGGACTGTTGTGTTATAACACACATGCTGTGAACTCTTCAAAAACCTCTTAAGATGTTTCGGCCTGGGTGGTTTTTTGTCAGTTGAAGCTGACCTCAGTTGAGTTTCAGTGTGAAGGGGAGGTTTGCGCACTTGACAAAGTAACACTTGTCTATTTTAGTCTTAGACTTTTCCCCTACCTCACCGAAAGCAGAAGTGCCTCTTTCGCTTCACTTTCTAGAGTTGTCTCTAATAGAGAGAGCAGGGGCGTCTTTCTTTGACCCCATATATTCAAATACCAAACAATTATGACTCAAGTCCATGTGGGGTCGAGTAGATGGAGTGAAACTGACCACAGCTCTGTGTGTGTTTTATTTTAGTGACCTTTGATTCTCAGGGTTCATTGTTTTTTACCATCCTAATTGACCAACTGGCTTCCAAATGCCAGCTTCTCAAATGCCACATAAAACACAAATGAAACCTGAATTTCAAAAGTCCGGTCAACTTTCTTCAGAAGAAGTGAAAAATCTCTTGATCCTCATTCACATCTATAGGCTTTATAAGATATGCATCTATTGCTGTGGTGTCACCCATCTGTTTCTGATACCCACTGGTATCAGTTTTAAAGCTAATTAGGAATCCTCTTGATTAACCTGTACAGTGCCTGGAACTACTTAGCGACAGGACCTACAGGTTATAGTCACATAGGTGTTGAAGATCTTCTTCGAAGCTAAATGTTCAAATTTCTGGTCAGGTACCGAGAATAACACAGTGTTCATTTAACATTTACTACATGGATAGTTGTGCTGCAGGTCTGAGGTCTCCCCAGACTGCCTCAATGATATCAAGGTCAGGAGACTGAGATGGTCACTCCAGAACCTTCATTTTATTCTGCTGTAGCCAATGGTAGGTCAACTTGGCCTTGTGTTTTGGATCATTGTCATGTTGGAATGTAGCACAGTTTTGAAGCCAAAAAGGCTGGTTACAGGAGCCACCATTGTGCTGCCAGAGTCTGAGCAGTAGAGAATTTGAGTGGAGCCAGTTGACAAAAAAAAAAAAAAAAAAAAAAAAAAAAAAAAAAGATTGTGTTTTTTTCCTAGAATGCCTTGTCTCTTCCTGACTCTCATGCCTGAAGTATCTCACTACTCCTGGAAAAACTACACAGGAAGCTGTCAATCATTCCAATAACTAATGAAAAAAAAATTCTCAGGAGAAAAAAGACTTGAAAATAATGCAACCAAATAATCATATCACCACAACATATGAATGTAAGAAACATTTCTACAAGGTGTATTTGTTTTCTGGAGTTTCTGCGCCTCCTATCTGGAATGAATGAGGAGTCTCCCCCAGCCAGTCACCAGGGGGAGCTGTTTTTTGTGGTGGCCTCACTTTAAATGGCCAGGACTCCCTTGAAAAGAGGTTCTTAATCTCAATTGGACTTTCCTGGTTAATTAAAGGTTAAATAAAAAATTGAGTGACATTGTGTCCATGTTTTTTAAAGTCTATGAGAGAGATGCTCAGCATTAATGGGTTAAGTATTTTCCTGATAACCGTCCTTTTTGTGGAGTTGCTGCAGCTTAAATGGGACAAGTTAAGTGATTTTTTGTCACCTGCACTTACAAATTACATTTTTCTTTCATCTGGAAATGCATCCATGTACCACACAGCCTCCTTTTGTTGAATAAAGGACTGGGGGTTCAAACAAAACACCAACAAACAATAAATCTTTGACTTTACATCTTTACTTTGAATCAAACAAAAAGCTTCTTTCCTCATCAATGTCCTAAACTAATCTTTAAAAATATGAGAAAGATATACAAACAC
>RPOG01002272.1:52184-90665 GCA_008086565.1 Thalassoma bifasciatum | reverse complement strand
AATGTAGATAAAAACAACTGAAAGCTGCAACATTTTCCTAAAAAGCTTGGACAGGTTGAACAAAAGTCTGGTAAAGTAGCTGAAGCTGAAAAAACAGCTGTTTGGATCATTCCACAGGTGAACAGGTTCAAAGATGGAGCCAGGTTCACCACTTTGTCAACAACTTCGTGAACAAACAGTCCAACAGTTTAAGAACAATGTTTCTCAACTTTGTCCAACTGCAGGAATTGATGGATTTCATCATCTACAGACCATAATATCATCAAAAGATTCAGAGAATCTGGAGAAATCTCTGCACGTAAGCAGCAAGGCCCAAAACCAACATTGAATGGCCGTGACCTTTGACCCCTCAGGCGGCGCTGCGTTAAAAACCCACATCATTGTGTAAAGGATATTAGCACGTGGGCTCAGGAACACTTCAGAAAACCATTGTCAGTTAACACAGTTCATCACTACATCTACAAGTGACAGTTCAAACTCTACCATGCAAAGACAAAGTCACACATCAACAACACACACAAACGCCGCCGCCGCCGCCGGCTTCTCTGGGCCTGAGCTCATCTGAGATGGACTGAGGCAAAGTGGAAAAGTCTGCTGTGGTCTGATGAGTCCACGTTTAAACTCTTTTTGGAAATCATGGACGTGGTGTCCTCCGGGCCAAAGAGGAAAAGGACAATCAGGTTGTTCTCAGCACAAAGTTCAAAAGCAGCATCTGTGATGGTATGGGGGGGTGTGGGGGCTGCACGATATGGCCTAAAACCAATACCTCGATATTTTTTGGCTCTATCGCGATAGACGATATATATCTCGATATTTTGATTTCTCTTGTAAATCACAACATTAAGTGTTCACTTCAACCCTTTAATTAATAAAATGACACCAGTTTAATGATTCAAACAGATCTTTGAGTCAGATTTATAAAATTTGCAGCGAGAAAGGGAAAAATCTAAATCAGGTTAAGTTTAACAAACCTTTTATTCCAAACCACACTTTATATAGCTTCATATTTTTAGTTCCAGTAAAATATTTCATTCAGATGGATTAATGTAAATGAATGTATCACATTTATAAAGTTTATAAAATTTGGTCATGAGAGTGAAAGAAACGCAACTACGAAGAGAATTACATATTGACCTTTCAAAACATTTACCTGACTATTTATACTCGATGGTCGCGGAATAGTCATTTTATACAACCCACCTGCAAAAACCCACGATATATCGAGTATATTCGATATATCCCCCAGCGGATTAGTACCCATTGACAGGGTCATAGACACTTCCGTCGTAATTACGACTTTCCATGTTTGTCCAAAACCTCGTTGTAGACGACGGTAGGTTCTGTGAAACAGAAAAAGTCCCTGCAGGGACTAATAAAGTCGTTCTGTTACTTTGGTTCTGTGTAAGTGCTCCTGTTACAACAGCGTGGCTCCGTAGTAGAAGAGTGAAAAGAGTTTATCATCAGTTTGAACATTAATATCTTGTCTTTTTGGTGTGTTCAATTGAATATAGATAGAAGAGGATTTGCAAATCATTGTTTTCTGTTTTTATTTACGTTTTACACAACGTCCCAGCTTCATTGGATCTGAGGTTTGTAAACGATAATTTCTTGTGATGAAGCTGAGTCTGTTTTCACCTTCAGGCCTTCGAGGTGGAGTCCAGCACCAAAGCGAAAGATTTCTGCCAGAACATCTCGACCAGGCTGCTGCTCAAATCTCCTGAAGGCTTCAGCCTCTTCGTCAAAATCTCAGACAAGGTCAGAGGTTAAAGAGTTAAAGAGCTTTCAGCGCATCTTAACCTGCAAAGAGAAAACTAATAACTTAATGAAGAAATGTCGGAAATTCTCTCTGTGTAACATTTCTATGTTACGACAAGAAATCTTGAAAATAAGTGACTTTTTTTATACATAATTTTTTCAATTATTTTATAACAAGTCAACATAAGCTGATTTGTATATCATCTGTTTGTGTCCTACCTGTAACAATGGTTGCATTGTTTATATATGACATGCAGCCCCTCGCATGTTAACGCTAAGTGGTGCTAGGCCCAATGTTCCCTGTAAGCTGAGGAGAAAGATTCAGTACGATGGTGCTTTAGATTGTAATTTTGTACCAACACACAGGTAGAAAACCACTGATGTCGCTCGTGTTACGTCTTCAGATATTTTTCCTGAAGTGTTTTCTTGTTTACAGGTGATCAGTGTACCTGAGGGAGATTTCTTCTTTGACTTTGTCCGACATTTAACCGACTGGATCAAGAAATCTCGTCCTGCTAAAGACGGTTTGTGCTCGTTTGTGTTCACACAGAAATGAAACCGTGTCAGAGATGAAAAAGCGTCATGTTGTTGTTTTCTTCTTTGTTTTCTGCTGCAGGAATCGTTCCGTCTCTGACCTATCAGGTGTTTTTCATGAAGAAGCTGTGGACCAACACGGTTCCAGGGAAAGACTCCTTCGCTGACTCCATCTTCCACTACTATCAGGTTTGGATCAGAAACAGGAGGAAACACTTTTCTCTTCATCACTTCCTGTTTCACTTCCTTTCTCCTCCTCTTCCTCGTCTTTTAAAAACAGGAGCTTCCTAAATACCTGCGCGGCTACCACAAATGTTCCAGGGAGGAGGTTTTCCAGCTGGCGGCGCTTATCTACCGCGTCAAGTTCGAGGACGACAAATCACACTTTCCTACGATTCCCAAGATGCTGCGGGAGCTCGTTCCTCAGGATCTGATTCGTCAGATGTCACCAGACGACTGGAAACGGGTAAAAGCAGAGACAACTTTTAGTAATAATTAAAGAATAATTCATTCTCTAATAACTGATTCATTATGTGTGTGTGCAGTCTGTGGTGGCGTACTTCAACAAACAGGCGGGTAAATCCAGGGAAGAAGCCAAACTGATGTTTCTGAAGATCATTTACAAATGGCCGACCTTTGGTTCCGCCTTCTTTGAGGTCAAGGTAAACACACTTATCATCTTGGAAGAGTTTTTAGTTATTTTAGTTAAATCTAAATAACTTTATTTTCATTTTTCTCTGAGTAAGGTAAGACTAAGGGTGAATTCCAATTCCTGTCTTCACCCTCAATCTCAAAATGCTCACTCCCACGAAGTGTAAGTGCTGTCCCGATTCTCAGAAAGTTAAGGTTGAGGGTTAAGTTTGAGGCTGTATCTCCCTCAATACTGAGATTCTCCTAAACCACCCTTGGGACTAAGGGCTACCCAGAATGCATTGGGTATTTTCAGTAAATAAACATGGCGTCCAAAGCAGCAGAGAAGGCGAGCTACAAATATAGTATTTTCTTTGTTAATGGAGATATAAATATTACAAAAACCATTGTATTATCTTAGTTTAGACCCATTTTATGGATTATTTACCTCGTTGTTGCAGAACATTTATTTTTATTTTACGATCTTTTGTCAATAGCGTCCGGTGCAGACAAGCCATGTTACTAATGTTTAAGTTAGTAAACGTTACAAAATGGTCATTTTTCTCCGTGGTAATGTAATTGTTTATCAAGATAACAGCCTATATAACATGCTTGTGCCAATAATGGTATAAAATGACCGGGCTAATGTCATCTCCTGTAGCCGCAGAGTTATGTAACGATAGTTATAGCTGGTGTTTACCTTTCAATAAACTATGGTTTGCTGTGACAGCTGAATATGTCCATGGTTGTGTTATTTATACAGATATTTTTTTGATAACGTTAACCGAAGGAATAACTGACAGACAGTCCACATCAATTTCACTTGCATTTCAGGGGTGTCCCATTTCTAAGTCACAAGATAGACCTGAACACTTGGTTTTGAGGGCGAACAAGATTGAGGGATAAGAAAGGAATTGGAATTCACCCTAAGTCATCGTAAGGATGTGCACGCATTTAGGCAACAAAGTGATGTCTAGACAAGCAATCGTTCTCGAAACACTAAATTAAAACTGTAAGCAGCATGAAAGTCTTTGCTTGCTCTGTGGTCAGTTGTCAGAAACTATACGAAACCGTGAAATCAACTTTTATTCAGTTCTGATTGTTACAGAGCGACCTGTGTATTAGAGTTAAACGTGACCGTGCTAACTGGGGACTCAGGCAGACACCTGTCAACACGGTCACAGTTCGTTGTTATTGTTTATAACTGCACTTTTTTTTCACTGCAATGGGTGTAAAGTTGTGGTATCACCAAATTTTGAAGAGGGTAGTGTCTTTAAATGTGTCTAATAGATTAAAGTTTACAAGAATAAAGTTTCATGGATCTGAGAGGGCGGAAATGTAATGTCCACATATATGGATACCAGTTTTACTTTTACTTTTACTACTGATACTGAAGTATATTTTATTTAAGGAAGCTACTTTTCTGGTAAGATACTTGTACTTTTACTCAAGCATTGCTTTCAAGTACTTTATACAAGACTGCAAAATAATGTAAAAAAAGTTTGTAGTGAGCGTCTCCTGGAGCTTTTTGGATCTGATCCTCTCTCCTGTGAACAGTTATTAAGTCTTTATTTTGATGCCTTGTTGATCCCAGAAATACACAATTCTTCATATCCAAACTTTGATAAACACTTCTTCTATATTGAGAAAAGGAGTTTTAGGGATGCTGCTGTTGATTTGAGTGCACTGTCTCTTTAAATGCAGGAGGAGGAGGCATCAGCTTAAAGCTGCTTTTTAATCCCAAAAAGGTTAAAACATAAATAAAAGTTGAAATAGTTTAAATGTTGTTTGTTTTCAGCAAACCACGGAGCCAAACTTCCCAGAAATCCTGCTGATCGCCATCAACAAACACGGAGTCAGTCTCATCGACCCCAAGAACAAGGTCTGTTTGTAAATATTCTCTCTTCTCATCTTTGCAACGTTTGTAATCGATTAAATGTCGTTATGATACACACTATTTCCCTCCTGTGTGTGTGTGTGTGTGTGTGTGTGTGTGTGTGTGTGTGTGCAGGACATCCTGATCACACACCCGTTCACCAAGATCTCCAACTGGAGCAGCGGGAACACGTATTTCCACATCACCATCGGGAACCTGGTGAGAGGAAGCAAACTGCTGTGTGAGACCTCGCTGGTAGGTGTTAGACCAAACTTTAAAGAGGGGGTGTATTCAGATTTACCACATTTTAAAGAGGGGTACGTTCAACTCTACCGCATTTTAAAGAGGGGTACGTTCAGATTTACCACATTTTAAAGAGGGGTACGTTCAGATTTACCACATTTAAAAGGGTATATTAAGCTTTACTATATTTTAAAGAGGGGTACATTTGGCTTTACCACATTCAGAATTGCTACATTTTAAGGAAGGGTAAGTCAAGCTGTACTACATTTTAAAGAAGGGTATATTCAGCTTTACCACATTTTAAAGAGGGGTATATCCAGCTTTATCAGATTCAGCTTTACTACAATTTGAAGAAGGGTATATGAAGCTAAACTACATATTAAAGATGGGTATATTAAGCTTTATTACAATTTAAAGAAGGGTATATTAAACTTTACCGAGTCAGCATTACTACATTTTAAAGAAGGGTATATTAAGCTTCACTGCAATTTAAAGAAGGGTATATAAAGCCTTACCACGTTTCAAAGAAGGGTATGTGAAGCTAAACTACAATTTAAAGAAGGGTATATAAAGCCTTATCACGTTTCAAAGAAGGGTATATTCAGCTATACCACATTTTAAAGAGGGGTATATTAAGCCTCACTACAATTTAAAGAAGGGTATATTAAGTTTCACTGCAATTTAAAGAAGGGTATATAAAGCCTTGTCACGTTTCAAAGAAGGTTATATTAAGCTTTACTATAATTTAAAGAAGGGTATATTAAGCTTTACTATAATTTATAGAAGGGTATATTAAGCTTTACTATAATTTAAAGAAGGGTATATTAAGCTTTACTTAATTTAAAGAAGGGTATATTAAGCTTTACTTAATTTAAAGAAGGGTACATTAAGCTTCACCACATTTTAAAGAAGGGTATATTGAGCTTTACTGCATTTTAAAGTAGAGTATGTTATGCTTTACTTCATTTTAAAGAAGGGTATATTATGCTTTACTCCTTTTTAAAGAGGGGTATATTCAGCTGTATGACATTTTAAAGAAGGGTATATTCAGCTTTACCACATTTTAAATAAATATAGGGGTATATTAAGCTTTCCTGAATTTTAAAGAAGGGTATTTTCAGCCTACCACATTTTAAAGAAGGGCATATTGAGCTTTACTGCATTTTAAAGTAGAGTATGTTATGCTTTACTTCATTTTAAAGAAGGCTATATTCAGCTGTACCACATTTTAAAGAAGGGTATATCCATCTTTATCACATTTTAAAGAGTAGTTTATGCTTTACTCCTTTTAAAAGAAGGGTATTCTCAGCTTTGCCACATTTTAAAGAGGGGTATATTCAGCTGTCTCATGTTTTAAAGTAGACTGAGCGTGTGCAGATTGTCAAACCTCTACATGTTTATATGTTGTAGAAATCCCTGAGTCTGTTTATAAACTGACCTAAAGTGTGAATTAAAGCAGGTTTGTAAACGTGTGTGTGTGTGTGTGTGTGTGTGTGTGTGTGTGTGTGTGTGTGTGTGTGTGGTCATATTTGTTGTTTCTGCGTCGTTGCTTCCTGCAGGGTTATAAGATGGACGACCTGCTGACCTCCTACATCAGTCAGATGTTGACCACCATGAACAAGCAGCGCTCCGGGCGCGGCCACAGCAAGTGAACTTCTTACTGGCAGGAGGCCACGGAGCTCATCCGGCTCCTGCGTCCCATTGGCCAGCCCTGCAGCTGGGGGCGGAGCTTCTCCAGCCTGCTGTGGAGGATGAGCCGAACCCCGTCTGCGAGCTCGGAGGGGTCCAAGCTCACGGGGGCGAGCTCGGCCTCGGGCAGCGGCTACGACGACCCCGGCGAAGGCCCCAGCTACAGATACCAACACAACTACCACGAAGACGACGACGACGAGCCGTCAAGCGAAGACGACTACCTGTGAAAAACCAACGTCCAGGATCAGGATCCAGTCACACGGAGACGCTGCCTCAACGCTAAAGAGACTTTTGTGCATTAAACTTTCAGCTTCATAAGAAAAACTCGCCATGTTAGAGCGCCGCACGGTGAAAAACAGAAACTATGACCTCGCACTACGCTCCTCTTTCTTCACGTCATTTTATTTATGTTGGAAACTAAATATGGTGTAAAACATGCTCTTAAATTATCAGAGCATCACGACTCTGTCTCTGCATTAAAAACAGGAAAAACTCTTTAATCTAAAGCGTAAAAACTGTAGAAACTCTGATTAACTTCAGAGAGTCACTGCACTAAAGTTAGTGGATGTTAAAGACGTTGAAGTTCAACTCCTGTGTCAGTTTTAAAGTTTTAAAACAAACTCTTCTCATCCGTCCAGTCACAGTTTTGTGAATTTATTTGAGCTTTTTTTACGTCAGACTGAAAGTTTCAATGAGTAACAAAGATGGTTTGGATTCTGTTTTTTATTTAGAGCCTTGGTTACTCACACTCTGTTCCTCATGTTTGGTTAAAAAGTCTGTGTACCTTCACTTTATTCTGTTTCCAGTTCTGAAATGCAAATCAAAAGACATAAAAAAGGTATTTCTCCTTTTTCAATGTATGAAGTGGATTTTAGATAAAAAAAACTGTTGTTTTCTGATTATGGATTTTAATATTCCCAGATAAACAATCAATATTAATCCTAGATGCAAAAATGCGTAAATATCTGAATTATTATGACAGAAATAAAGCTTTATGGAAAGTTTTTGGAAATTTACTCAGAGAAATATTTGCTTAAAATCTCTTGCGCTCTCTCTGAGTTACAGCTTAAAAAGTGCGAAAAACAGAAATTTAAGGCTTTTCCTGAAAAACTAAAATTCGAGACAGAAAATGCAGAAGGTTTCTTAAAAGTTAAGTCTTTAAATAGCCGTCAGATCTTCAGTCAGCCCTGAGTTTGTGTTTTAAAATTACATTTCAGAATTGGAAATACATGAAAACTCAAATCCTCATCTCATTTATTCCAACGTTTTGATATTTTTTATTTTTTTTTCTGACACTAAAATCTGACCTGTTACTTGTTTTGAGTTTAATCCTGATTCTATTCAATGTCTGTTGGTTATTTCTGAATCCTTCACTTTTGTTTACATCTCATTCGTTACTGATGTAGTAAATATTTATCATTTTTTAATTTCATATTTTTGCTCTGAGAAGAAGCTTTTTGCGTCCCTTGTTGTGTCACCTCACAGTCTCAACTGCAAAAACTAGAATCTATAAAAGTGTCTTTGCTTGATTTTTAGTAAAAATGTTTTTATTAAGATGACAACAGCTGACGTTTCTACGGAGCCCCCTAAGGGTCACGGTGACTCAAAATTTTGATTTGTTTTTAAATAAAAAATTTTACATTTTATCTAATAACTTTGACTTTTAATTTTTTTTAAAATGACATTTTATTTCACAATTTATACTTTTAATCTCAAAATTTGACATTCTATCTCATAATTTTTTTTTTTTTTTAATCTAATAACTTTGACATTTTATCTCATAATTTTTTTTTAATCTGAAAATTTGACATTTTATATCATAACTTAGACTTTTTATCTGAAAATTTGACATTTTATCTCATAACTTTGACTTTTATCTGAAAATTTGACATTTTATCTCATAACTTTGACTTTTTATCTGAAAATTTGACAGTTTATCTCATAATTTATTTTTTCTAATCTGAAAATTTGAAATTTTATCTCATAACTTTGACTTTTAATCTGAAAATTTGACATTTTATCTCATAACTTTGACTTTTAATCTGAAAATTTGACATTTTTTCTAATAACTTTGACTTTTAATCGAAAAATTTGACATTTTATCTCATGACTTTGACTTTTAATCTGAAAATTTGACATTTTATCTCATGACTTTGACTTTTAATCGAAAAATTTGACATTTTATCTCATAACTTTGACTTTTAATCTGAAAATTTGACATTTTATCTCATAACTTTGACCTTTAATCTGAAAATTTGACATTTTTTCTAATAACTTTGACTTTTAATCGAAAAATTTGACATTTTATCTCATGACTTTGACTTTTAATCTGAAAATTTGACATTTTATCTCATAACTTTGACTTTTAATCGGAAAATTTGACATTTTATCTCATAACTTTGACTTTTAATCGGACAATTTGACATTTTATCTCATAACTTTGACTTTTAATCTGAAAATTTGACATTTTATCTCATAACTTTGACTTTTAATCTGAAAATTTGACATTTAATCTCATAACTTAGACTTTTAATCTGAAAATTTGACATTTTATCTCTCAATTAATTTTTTTATCGGAAACTTGACATTTTATCTCATAATTTATTTTTTTTAATCTGAAAATTTGACATTTTATCTCATAACTTTGACCTTCAATCTGAAAATTTGACATTTTATCTCTCAATTTTTTTATCGGAAAATTTGACATTTTATCTCATAACTTTGACTTTTAATCTGAAAATTTGACATTTTATCTCTCAATTTTTTTATCGGAAAATTTGACATTTTATCTCATAATTTATTTTTTTTAATCTGAAAATTTGACATTTCATCTCATAACTTTGACTTTTAATCTGAAAATTTGACATTTTATCTCATAACTTTGACTTTAAATCTGAAGTTTAACATTTTATCTCATAATTTTAACTTCTTATTTAAAAATTCTTACATTTTATCTCATAACTCTGACTTGGAATCTCAAAATATGACATTTTATGGGGTTTTTTGGGGGGGTAGACTTTTGCGTTCCCTCATGATACCTTTTCGTGTTTGTTTCCATGTTGCAATTAACAGACGGTCTTTGAACGTCTCAGCAGCAGCTGCCTCTGTGTTGCAGCTTATGCAGGTTTCCCAGCACAAAGCAACGACTCGATTTGAGAAAATTACAATTGTAGCTCAGTCAACATCGCTGTGACTGCAGAGAGGAGTCTGTGTTGTTTCTGAAATGCTCTAATGACGAGTTATTGATCATTTTATATTATCATATTGAATCTCTATCTTTCTGACTTTTCTGGATCCATTCTCTGCACCTGAGTGAAAGTGAAAACATGAATCTGGAGGATCTGAAGACAAAAAGGTTTTGCGAGAGAACGCAATAGTCCCCCCCCCCCCAAAAAAAAACTCGCCGTGACCCTCAGGGGGCTCCGTACGTTTCTTCTATTAAGAAACTTTTCTTTCCAAGTGGCTGATTTTTTACTCTCTAAAACCACTTCAGGTGTTGTTTTTGTCTTTAAACATCTTTAAATAAGACATTTTTCTGCACTTGTTAGCTCAATAATTAAATCTAATAATTAAATTTTACTGATAATAAGACAAAAATGCTTGATTAGATTTCAGTTTGCAGTTTTAAAGACCTTTCTAGGAAGATCTGATTTCATAAAAATGCACTGAAGCAGCCAGAAGGTGAATATTTACATATTTATGTTTTTTTTTTTTTTCACTGTTTTAAATGTTTGGATTTAACTGTTGCAGCTGATTCAGGACCAGGTGGAGTCCAAGGTTTGAGAAATATTTGCTTCGAGAGAACAAACGGGTTTAAAGAAGTGAGTTTTAGATCAGGAAAAACTGTTCTGAAAAGAAAAAGCATGTTTTTTTTATTTGTTATGTTACAGAAATCCTTAAACTCTCTTCACTGAGGTTTAAAATCCAGTCGTTGTTGCTGTTGTGGTGAAACTGTAACTCTGATTCTGCATGTGTGTTTTATTTTTTTACCTGTAGCTGTGATTAATGCTTCCTCTCTTCACCTGCTCTGTTTCTGTTTCACGTTTGTGCCAATCAGTCCCTGTGTGACCGTCACATCCTGCAGTTTTTCTTCCTGTCCTGTTGATTCTCACCTGGAGTTTTCTTCATGCTCATCACCTCAGCGCCGTCGTTTGTGGAGTTTTCATGTCAAGTCTGACAAGTTTTGGTAAAAAAAAAGAAATATTAAACACATTTTTTCTGACTCGTTGGAACCTTTTCTCATGTTTTAATACCAGCAGACGACAGCAGATACAGTCAGAGAGAAGTTACAGTAAAAAAGAACAGAAACATGATAAAAACAAAGTTTAAAAAGCTGTTCAGTACAGCAGGACGTAGAAATGATGCTACAGACAGAAACAGTTTGAAAACAAAGGCAGTTCACTGTTAACCCGTGTGTTATTGTTCATGTCCAGTCGACCGGTCTGGATTTTTTTTCTGTCATCAACATCATAATTCATCAGTTCACTTCATGTTTTCACCTCTACATCATCACCACGTTCAACCGAAGTGATAAAAGTCAGCACAGAACACAAGAAATGAAATCAAAGCAAATGTTTTTGTCTCATTTAGACTAAATATGATGAACACACTCAGCTCACAGGCCCAGAAACGTGTCTCCATTCAAGATATTATCAGGCAAAAACTAGTTCCTTGAATGAAATCATTGTTTTTTAACTCAATAAACTAAACAACGACATTTTTCTTACCTCACTGGCAGATTATTTTTACTCCTTACAGACAATTTAGGAACCATTTTTGTGTTGATGTATCTTAAAATAAAACGTTTTCAGCTGTCAGCTGAATGCACAGCTATGTTTTTGATTTTGTTTTTGGTTCTTCATTGACCGAGATTGAAATTTCTTTTCATGAATTTTGACTTTAACGCTGGATATTATCTTCTGATCTCATTACTGTGGTTTTTTTTTACTCACTCAGTTTTGTCTCTTTTCCTCAGAAGTTTGACTTTCTTGGGATTTGGAGTTTTTAACTCAGGAGATTTGAGATTTTGTCTCAAAATTTTGATTTTTTAAAATAAAAAATTTTACATTTTATCTTATGACTTTGACTTTAAATCTAAAAAGATTGACATTTTAATCTCAAAATTTGACATTAAATCTCAAAATTTGACATTCTATCTCATAATTTATTTTTTTAATCTAAAAATTTGACAATTTATCTCAAAATTTGACGTTAAATCTCAAAATTTGACATTCTATCTCATAATTCATTCTTTTAAGCTAAAAAATTTGACAATTTATCTCATAATTTTGACTTTTAATCTCAAAATTTGACATTTTATCTCATAATTTTGACCTTTAATCTGAAAATTTGACATTTAATCTCATAACTTTGACTTTTTGATTTAGAATTTTGACACTCTATCTCATAACTTTGACTTTTAATCACAAAGAATTGACATTTTATCTCAATTTATTTTTTTATCTCAAAAATTCGACATTTATTGCATAACTTAGACTTTTAATCTGAAAAATTTGACATTTATGTCATAACCTTGACTTTTTGATTCAAAATTCTGACATTTTATGTCATACCTTTGACTTGGAATCTGAAAATTTGACATTTTATCTTACAACTTTAACTTCTTATTTAAAAATTCTGACATTTTTGGCACAACTTTGACTTTTACACTCGCAATTTTGAGTTTTAATCTCAAAATTTTGCTTAATATTGACCAATAAAATTCACGTCACTGGTCCTGATCATCTCCAGTTTGTTTGTAAAAGTGCATTTCCACTTCAGCATTTTCTGTCTGAGAGTGCAACGTAAGCAGTCAGAGCAAACCTGGACATTTTAGGGAATTTTATAAAATCCCACAGGACAATATTTCACCCCCAGAAAGAGGACGTTTTGTGTGTAACTGCCCACCCCTGATAACACAGGAGGACGTTAGGAAAGGGGTTAAATACAGAAGTTTCCTGGGTAAAACTGGAGACTTGACAGTTTTTGTTCAGAGCTCTGTTTGAATGTGGCTCCTGTTACGTCTAATGAGACAAATTTACTTAAATAAGACAAAAAAAAGTTGCTTGGATTTCAGTTTTTGCAGTGAGGAGAACCTGTGTAATAACTTTATTGTCTTTGTTTGGATGTGACTGGTATCCACGGTGAGTATTTTGTTATAAAGTGCTTTTTAAATTGGAGAGGAAGTGAATCAGCCCTCGTTCCCCTCATGTGTTTGTTGTACTTGAATTTTCAGAGTTTTTAACGTTTACCTCCAGGCTGCTGAAGTCTAACCTGACTGTGGTCCAGAAAATCCCTACACCAACCTGACTGACCTACAGAGAGAGAGAGTCTGGGTTAAACATCTTTAAAGAAAGAAGAAAAACACACAAAAGGCTTTGGATGCAACTCATCTGCAAAGAAACTCTGATTGCAGCGCTGCAGCAGCGAGCGACTGGTTTACTGGGTGAACAGTCTTAACAGCAGCAAATATCATCTCTGATGAAATAAATATGGCTTCGCAGTGATTGAGAGCTGAAGCTAAATACTTCTCCAACAGATCAGCTACAAAAACAAGAACAGTCCGACCAGATCACGATACGATACAGGACGATGAGACTCTGGGCTGCAGCTGCGCCCGACTCTGAGTCCAGATCAGAAACAGACGAAGATGAAACTTCAGTCAGAGCTCGTGTTTCCTTACGTTTCTCTTCAGTCTGAGTTAATAAAGATGAACAAGAACAGCTGAGCCTGATATCTAAAGACAAACAGCTTAAGAATTCCAGATTATGAATAAATTTATCTCTTTCTTAAGAATCAAAGTCGGCATTTATGATTTGCTTCTCACGAACCAATTCGGTACACGTGTTACTAAGTCTATAAAGTACAACAATAAACGTTATAAATGGACGTCTCTACCTCTACACGTTGTGTCCTTTGATCTAAAATTTACTTACGTAATTGATAAGACTAATTCCTCTTACATCCCAACTAACTTTGGCCTAAATACTAAACTGTTTTAAAGCTTATGAATAAAGAACCACAAGGTCAAAATTCATCAGTTTCACCTCATTTGAAAGATTAAAGTCTCTAGATTCAGAAAATGTCATGTTTTAAGTCCACATCAGGATAAATGCAGCTGAAACACTTTTTTCTCTCCTTGTTTTTTTTTATAACCCTTTTAGAAAATAAATAACTTCAAGATGCTTCATGTCAGACATAAAACATCTACCTCATCACTTCTACACCTTTTCTTCTACATCTGAGTGACATTTGAGCTTTTTAGGAAAAACCTTTTAGGAGTTAGAGAGTTTAGTCTCAGTCGACTCATTGTCCACACTCTTGCCAGAGACTCTGCACAAACAAAACCAGCTTTTTTAGCACTCAGTGTCCTCTTTTTAGTCAACTTTGCTTTCTTTGTGGAAAGGTTCAACAAGAAAAATCATAAAATATGAGGCCCCAGTCACAGATTACACCTCTTCTGTTGCACACATGCATGTGAACGGAGGCATACGACAGTTATAAGGTCTCGCCAATGATCTAAATGGCTACGGGTGACTTCATGTGAAGGGTACGCCTCATCGACAGGTCTGTTAGCCAATAAACAACCCTCTAATAGAGCTATTACACAAGACAAACATGCGTTATTGGTCAGTGAAGCAGGGAGCGCTTACTGTCTATCACAAGCTGTCCTGGGATGAAGACTCAACGGACAACGATGGAGTCTTGCAGCTAGAACCCTGTTGAAAACAAAGACTTGCAGCTTTGTCAGATTGACATTGAGGAGGAAATGCTCTAAGACTGTGAAGCTGCTGTTATTGATGAGAACGGACACGACAGACAGACAAACAACGGACTTTACAGGAGAAATTTCACCACTTGGAATAATTTGATGAAACAACACTTTTGATATGTTTGAACTCTGGATTCCTCTGGTGGAAAGGAGAGTGAATATTCAGGGTACGGGCGTCAGGATGTGACGTAATGACCCTCAAACAGGTAGGACGTCCACGTTGTTGTGAGCGATTCTTTCACTGAGGAAACAGAAAGCTGTACAGCAAAGTTAGTGACTGGAATGTGAAGAATCTAAACTTTCTAACGTGGTTTTATCATTCTGATTTTTAACAAAGGTTTCACGTCTTAACGGTGAAAGGGTTGTAGAAGACCCAGTGGGATGTAAGAGGAATTAATTGAAGACTAAGATTTGTGCTTTTGATTCGTCGAAATTAACGTGAAAGGAGTGGTTGGAAACTAAAGTGTGGAATTTCTCGGTTTCAGGTCCTTTGTAGCGCTAGTGGAGGAGAATTCAAAAACACGCAAAGAAGCACCTTTTTGTCTCTACGACACAAGTGACGGAGCATTTTTCCCGTGCTGCAGAGACAATTCAGAGCAGCTAATTCTACATTTGGCACAAACCTTCAGCCAAAAACATTCCCCACATGCGTTTAAGAAACACGGTCCAGCTGTAAAATACATTCACTAAAGTACAAAACAGAAACACTCACTAACGGTTTCCTCTTCATCCTCAGATTTACATTCAGTCTGTCACTCTCCTACCAACGCGTCACACACACACACACACACACATCAAATCTAGGTTTTTTTAAAGTTTGGTCTAAGCTCTGGAGATATTTACAGCAGGAAATGATGAAGCGCTCACGGGTTTTATCATCGTCCATCGCCCGCAGGAGTAAATATTCATCTTTTCTTCCGTTAGTTCTCTTTACGTCTCAGCGTGTGAAGTTAAAATGACGAGGGATGAAAATGTTCTCACTGTCCTCGTTTTTTAATGGCATCAACGGGAAAAAAAACAAAAACAGCTGGTTTGACGTCGGCAGAGTCTGGAGTTTTCGTTCAGGTCACAGTTCGAAGACGCTCTTCTTTTTCTCTGTTTTCTTTTTTTAAGGCTCTGATGTCTCGTCTCTGTTAGTTTAAAAACAGTTTTTCAGCCGTCGAACATGAAAACAACGTGATGTTAAAAACTGATGTTTGACTGATGAAGTTTTCAGTTGCCGAGCGTTAAATGAGACGTTTTAAATCAGCTCCACGTTTGCGTGTCACTCAGGAGTATTTGTTATTGAGATGTGCGTCTCCTGCCTCCTCCTCCCCCTCCTCCTCCTCTCTCTCTCACTCCTCCGTGATGGTGGGCAGGTGAGGGTTGCTGGGAGAACCGGGCGTGCTCCGGAGGTCGGGCCGGACGTTGGCGCTGGAGATGGACCAGACGTCGCTCAGTTCTGCAAAAACCAAACAGAAAAAGAGTTGAGGATTAAAACTCAGGGACACAGAGGTTAAAGCAGGATGTACATGAGTAACAGGGAGCGTGCGTCAAGTATAAGAAGAGAAAGTTAGTTCAACATAAAGGCTGTGAAATTAATCACTAATTAGATTAAATCACAACATGTCCTGTTTTAATATTCTAATCACAGACTGTGCAATATTTCTTTAACCTGAAATGTGTCAAAATATCAGCTACAGTTTTTACAGCAGATGTTTTCTGTTCTACACCAGAGTTACTCAACCAAAGAGACAAACTGTTAAAAACTACCTTTACAAAAGAAACTATACAAGTGGAGAAAAGAGGCAAAAACAGCAAAGAGGAGAAATAAAATTTAGTGTGAGGTGGTAAAAATGACAAAAAAGCAACAAAATAGACATTTAAATTGGAATAAAACCTGGGAATACTTAATAAGTAGCGAAAAAGGGTCCATAAGTGGCAAAACAAAATCAGTAAGAAGTGATTAAAAAAGGCGAAAACAGCAAAGAGTAGCAATAAAACTTAGTTTCTGGGAGTAAACATTGGAATTTAAATTGGGGTAAAACCTGGAAATATATAAAAAGTGGCAAAAAAAAGATTAAATGTGATTAAAATGGCCAAAAAGCGACAAAAATTGGTAAGAAAATTTTTAGAGGAAGCTTTAAGAAATTCAGAAAGTAGCAAAAATGGTTCAAAAGGCGCAAGAAAAAGAGTTAAAAGGTTTTTAAAAAAGGCAAAAACAGCAAAGAGTAGCAATAAAACTTAGTTTCAGGTAATAAATATTGGCATTTAAATTAGGATAAAACCTAGAAATATATAAAAAGGAGCAAAAATGGTCCAAAAGTGGCAAAAAAAGAGTAAAAAGTGATTAAAAAAGGTAAAAACAGCAAAGAGTAGCAATAAAACTTAGTTTCAGGTGGTAAAAATGGGCATTTAAATTGGGATAAAACCTGGAAATATATATAAAAGGAGCAAAAATGGCAAGTAAAGATTAAATACGACTAAAATGGCCAAAAAGCAACATAAATTAGCAAGAAAATTGGAAGTGATCCAGAAAAATAGTGAGGACAAATAAAAAAAAAGTAGCAAAAATGGTGAAAAAAGTGAGGAAAAACAGTTAGATGTGGTAAAAATGGCAAGAAAGTTGGGATTTAACTTTGAAAATAGTCAGTTTGTTGCAAAAAATGGTCCAAAAGTGGCAGAAAAGAGTGAAAAGTGTCAGAAATGGGCACAAAGCAACAAAAATTTGCAAGAAAATTGGGAGTGAACCTGGGAAAATAGTAAGAAAGTATCAAAAATGTTCTAAAAGTGTGAAAAAAGAAGGTAAAGGTGAGTAAAATGTATAAAAATCAGTCCCAGTTGTAGTTGAAAAATTGTGGTAAAAAGTGACTAAAATTGCCAAAAAGCATCAAAAATTGACAAGAATTTTTTTCCCCCTTTGGAATTCTTTAAATCTTTCATCGTTTTTACCACCTTTTTCACTACTTTTTGTCACTTTTAACCACTTTTACCGGTTTCAGTTGTTTTACCGTTCTTTAAATCCTAATTTGAGCCCTTTGTCAGGCAAACAACGTTTTTTACCAGGTATTCACAGTTTTTTTCTCCGTTTTTGTTGTTTTTAGCCGTCCCGTTTGGTAGTGAACCTGAAAAATAGTGAGTTCTTACAAAAATGGTCCAAAAGTGGCAGAAAAGAAGTGAAAAGGGACTAAAATGGCCAAAAAGCTACAAAAAATTGCAGAAAATATCTAGAGGAAACTTTTAGAAATTCAGAAAGTTGCAAAAATGGTGGAAAAAGTGATTAAAAACAGTGAAAAGAGGTAAAAAGGGCATGAAAGTTGGTGTTAATCTTGAAAAATGTTCAGTTTCTTGCCATCAAAATGGTCTTAAAGTGGTAAAAAAAGAGAATTTCTTCTAAAAGATGAAAAAGGAATTCTATCTTTTTTTTCCTGATTCACCGATTAATCAAAAAAATACTCGTCGGAGTAAGCGCTTACTCAAAAAATAAATAACTGTTTAATTATTTTAACTCGACGTCTGTCCACCATTTTTCATCTGCCTGTGTTTCATGTTTCAACCACCAGGTGTCGCTCTTCACATAATCAGTGACTTCATTTATTTACCCCTGTTTCTTTCCAAGTCTTATTTTTTTAACACAGGTTTTATAAATCATATTATTTCTTATGTTTTGTTGCATGAGATCACGTTGCATCTTTTTTTTTTAAAGCAAAGGGAAATTGATTTAAATTTTTCATAGATTCCATCATCTCTGCTCTTTCCTGAGGCTCAGGTTCAGTAAATTTTTGATGTGCAGAAGAGAAACGTGGCTGCTTCTCTCCGTCTCTCACTGAAAGTTTAAAGTGGCTTCATCTCTGGTTAGAAGTCATTTCACTGCTGTGTGTGTGTGTGTGTGTGTGTGTGTGTGTGTGTGTGTGTGTGTGTATCTGTCATTACTGAACCACAAACTTCCTTTCACTGTTGATCTTCATCTTTCTGCTCATAAATGCTGCATCAGGGCATCAAATATCGCTTTATCCCTCCAGAAATCCTTCACATCAATACAGATTTGAATTTCAGACACCAGGCAGTAAATTTATAAGATGCAACGACCTCTTTTCTCTTTGGTCTTAATATTTTAACATCACGTTTCTTCTTGATATGCTGATGCTTTGATTTGCACTGTCATTAAAACCTGTGTGGTCACATGTGCAGTGACAGGTGTAAACTCTTAAAGGCCACATCTGGAGTTTGGAGGCTGAACCATTTGCAAAAATAATCTAGTTGCTGTTATTATTTCCTATATATCTATTTAGATTTTTTGTGTTATTATTTCTAGGTTCTTATCTTTTTTTTTTTTTTTTTTTTTAAACAAACTCATTGTAGAACATGAACAGTTTCATTAATTACAGCACAACAACAACAACCCACTACCACTACAACTGGGACTGATATTTACACATTTAAACACTTTTACCTTATTTTTTCACACTTTAAGAACATTTTTTGATACTTTCTCAATATTTTCCAGGTTCACTCCAAATTTTCTTGACTATTATTGTTGCTTTCTGCCCATTTTTGACACTTTTCTCTCCTTTTTTCCCCACTTTTGGACAATTTTTTGGTGAAAAACTGACTATTTTCCAAGTGACATCAAAACTTTTCTGCCACTTTTCACTGTTTTTCATCACTTTTTCACCATTTTTGCTACTTTTTGAATTTCTTAAATTTTCCTCCAAAATTTTTCTTGCTAATTTTTGTTGCTTTTTGGCCATTTTAGTCACTTTTCACTCTTTTTTTGTCACTTTAGGACCATGTTTGCCACTTTTTATATATTTCCAGGTTTTATCCCAATTTAAGTGCCAATATTTATTACCTGAAACTAAGTTTGATTGCTACTCTTTGCTGTTTTTGCCTTTTTTTAAAATCCCTGTTTACTCGTTTTCTTGCCCCTTTTGGACCATTTATGCTACTTTTTGAGTATTTCCAGGTTTTATTCCAATTTAAATGTCTATTTTGTTGCTTTTTTGTCATTTTTACCACCTCAAACTAAGTTTTATTGCTACTCTTTGCTGTTTTTGCCTTTTTTAATCACTTTTTACTGATTTTTGTTGCCATTTTTGGACCATTTTTGCTACTTTCTGAATTTCTTAAAGTTTCCTCTAAAATTTTTCTTACCAATTTTTGTTGTTTTTGGGCAGTTTAAAACACTTTTCACTTTTTTTGCCATTTTTGGACAATTTGTTTGATACTTTCTCACCACTTTTCAGGATCACTTCCAATTTTCTTGCTAATTCATGTTGCCTTTTGGCCATTTTAGTCACATTTAATCTTTTTTTTGTCACTTTTGGCCCACTTTATACTACTTTTTATATATTTCTAAGTTTTATCCTAATTTAAATGCCAATATTTATTACCTGAAACTAAGTTTTATTGCTACTCTTTGCTGTTTTTGCCTTTTTTAAAAACCTTTTTACTCTTTTTCTTGCCCCTTTTGGACCATTTATGCTACTTTCTGAATTTCTTAAAGTTTCCTCTAAAAACTTCCTTACCAATTTTTGTCGCGTTTTGGCCATTTTAATCACATTTAATCTTTTTTTGCCACTTTTTATATATTTCCAGGTTTTATCCTGATTTAAATTCCAATGTTTACTCTCAGAAACTAAGTTTTATTGCTACTCTTTGCTGTTTTTGCCTTTTTTAATCACTTTTTACTGATCTTTTTTTGCCCCTTTTGGACCATTTATGCTACTTTTTGAGTATTTCCAGGTTTTATTCCAATTTAAATGTCTATTTTGTTGCTTCTCTGGAATTTTTACTACCTCAAACAGAGTTTTATTGCTACTCTTTGCTGTTTTTGCCTCTTTTTACCACTTAGTTTCTTTTGTAAAGGTAGTTTTTAACAGTTTGTCTCTTTGGTTGAGTAACTCTGGTGTAGAAGAGAAAACATCTGCTGCAAAAACTGTAGCTGATATTTTGACACATTTCAGGTTAAAGAATTGTTGGAATGGTTCATTGTTTTTGCTTCCAACTGAATAAAGTAACACAGATCTCTTTCTCTGTGCTCAGTTAGTGCAGAGTTAACGACGGGAAACAAAAGAAAGGTTCAGACTTCAGAGAGGAAGGACTCGGGGTTCCTACAGGGTTTCGCTGTCATGCAGAGGGAACATGCAGGAGTCAGAGCTCGTAGACCGAGGGCAGGGACATGAAGCCTCCAGCGGGGGGCTCGGGTTGGAGGGGGTTCCAGCAAACACAGATGACTTCTGCAGACTCTGACATGCAAACAGACACAGCAGGGATTCACTGCATGCAAAAACACTGATGTAAACTAACACCTGGGAAGGTAAAGGTGGTTTTCTAATGACTAACAAACACACAGCAGAGGCACAGAAACATCAACATCACAGAGGAGGGAGAAAACTTTGTCGTACCCGTCCTGAACTTGCTGTACGGTCCGTTCTCGTGAGTCTGACGGCTGCCGGACCAGAAGGGTAGACCTCTCTCTCTCCACCTGTGACACACACAAAAAAACAGAGAGTTGTCGTAAACTGATTTATTTCTTAATTCTCTTTGTAATGTCTCAGTTTTCATTCAATCACAAGCTCTAAAGTCTTTCTTGAAGAGTTTTGGAACCTTGTTTGCTTTCTGTAGAGCTTGAGTATCAGTGACTCTTGACTGAATTTTCTGGCAGATCTTGCGATTTCATTTCAACTACATCAAACCATCAAAAGCTTTTCCTCTAATGTAAGGATGAAAACTGAAGGTAAGAATTTTTTCTAACTCTCAGACGTAAATATATCAAGATAAAAAGTGGAAATTTTGAGAAGTAAAGACAAAATTCTGAGGAAAAAAAGGCAAAATTTTGAGATAAGAGTCCAAATTTTAAGAAATCAATTTAACATTATGAAAAAAAAAAAGTCTAAACTTTCACTTTTAAGGTCAAAATTTTGAGATAAAGTCAAAACTTTTAGATAAAACGTCAACATTTTGAAATAAAGGCAATATGTGAAATAAAGAATAGAAAGTTTGGGTAACACTTTAGATTAGGGAAGACATATTCACCATTAACTAGGTGCTTATTAACGTCCATATAAGTAGCTAATTAGTGTTTATTAAGCAGACATTAACCACTAATTCGTCTTCTATTGCATTATGAATTCAGACTTTTCCATATAATAACTCATAATTATTACTTAGTGACTACAAATTAACGAATATGTGTTCCCTAATATAAAGTGTTACCAAAGTTTGACATAAAAAGTCAAAATTATGAGAAATTAAGACAACATTGTTGAATAAAAGGCACAAATCTTGAGGAAAAAATGAATTTCTGACCTTAAATACAATAATCTCTATTTCTAAATTGGACTTTTTAATCAAGTTTTTAGTTATAATGACTGAAAAAACAAAAATCTGAAAAAGCGATTAAAAAAAATCAAAACAAAATTCAACAATCCCAAGGAAAAAAGGATAATAATTCTAATAGTAATTAATAATAATAATAATAATAATAATAATAATAATAATAATAATAATAATAATAATAATAATGATAATAATGATAATAATTCATAATTCTGAGAAAAAAAGTCAAAATTTTTAGACAAGAGTCCAAATTTTAAGAAATCAGTTTAACATTATGTAAAAAAAAAGTCCTAACTTTAACTTTTAAGGTCAAAATTTTGAGATAAAACATCAACAAATCTGAAGTGAAGGCAATATTTGAATTAAAAAATAGAAGTTGTGACATAAAAAGTCAAAATTCTAAGTCAAAGTTATGTGAAATAAAGAAAACATTCTTAAATGAAAGGCAAAATTTTGAGAGACACAAAAGCTTTTGAGGTAAATAGAGGAATTTGTGACCCTAAAATACAATAATCAGATAAAGATTTGACCTGAAAAATTAGTATGGAAAACAATATTACTGACTTTTTTGTTTTTCAAGTTTTTCGCCAATATTTTCTTATTTTTATTTATTTTGTTGTAAGTTGTTAGGGTTCCTTTTTTCCTATTATTAAGATTATTATTAATTATTATTATTATTACTATTATTAAGTATTAAGACTCTTTTTTTCAGTTAAATTTTAGACTTCTCAGGTTTAAAATTCTTTGGTTAAATTATAATACATTTTTTTTCAGGATTGAAATTGAAAATTCCAGTTTTAAAACTCTATTTTGTAGTTGTTTAGGCTTCACTTCCGTTATAAACTTAATTTTTTATCTTCAACACTGTATTTTTCAGTTTTAAGATTCAGTTTCAATACACTTTATTTCTTTTGTAAGAATTTAGAAAGGCAAAATTTTGAGAGACACAAAAGCTTTTGAGGTAAATAGAGGAATTTCTGACCCTAAAATACAATAATCTCTATTTCTAAACTGGACTTTTTAATCATACTTTTTGTTATAACGACTGAAAAAACAAAAAGTTCAAAAAGCGGTAATCAAAAAAATAAAAATAAATAAAACAAAATTCAACAATCCCAAGGAAAAAAGGATAATAATTCTAATAGTAATTAATAATAATAATAATAATAATAATTCAATATTCTGAGAAAAAAAGTCAAAATTTTTAGACAAGAGTCCAAATTTTAAGAAATCAATTTAACATTATGTAAAAAAAAAGTCCTAACATTAACTTGTAAGGTCAAAATTTTGAGATAAAACATCAACAAATCTGAAGTAAAGGCAATATTTGAATTAAAAAATAAGAGTTGTGACATAAAAAGTCAAAATTCTAAGTCAAAATTATGTGAAATAAAGAAAACATTCTTAAATAAAAGGCAAAATTTTGAGAGACACAAAAGCTTTTGAGGTAAATAGAGGAATTTGTGACCCTAAAACACAATAATTTCTATTCTAAACTGGACTTTTTAATCATACTTTTTGTTATAACGACTGAAAGAACAAAAAGTTCAAAAAGCGGTTATAAAAGAATAAAAATAAATAAAACAACATTCAACAATCCTGAGGAAAAAAGGATAATAATTCTAATAGTAATTAATAATAATGATAATAATTCATAATTCTGAGAAAAAAAGTCAAAATTTTTAGACAAGAGTCTAAATTTTAAGAAATCAATTTAATATTATGTAAAAAAAAGTCCTAACTTTAACTTTTAAGGTCAAAATTTTGAGATAAAACATCAACAAATCTGAAGTGAAGGCAATATTTGAATTAAAAAATAGAAGTTGTGACATAAAAAGTCAAAATTCTAAGTCAAAGTTATGTGAAATAAAGAAAACATTCTTAAATGAAAGGCAAAATTTTGAGAGACACAAAAGGTTTTGAGGTAAATAGAGGAATTTGTGACCCTAAAATACAATTATTTCTATTTCTAAACTGGACTTTTTAATCATACCTTTTGTTATAATGACTGAAAAAACAAAAAGTTCAAAAAGCGGTTATAAAAGAATAAAAATAAATAAAACAACATTCAACAATCCCAAGGAAAAAAGGATAATAATTCTAATAATAATTAATAATAATAATAATGATAATAATTCATAATTCTGAGAAAAAAAGTCAAAAATTTTAGACAAGAGTCCAAATTTTAAGAAACCAATTTAATATTATGTAAAAAAAAGTCCTAACTTTAACTTTTAAGGTCAAAATTTTGAGATAAAACATCAACAAATCCGAAGTGAAGGCAATATTTGAATTAAAAAATAGAAGTTGTGACATAAAAAGTCAAAATTCTAAGTCAAAGTTATGTGAAATAAAGAAAACATTCTTAAATAAAAGGCAAAATTTTGAGAGACACAAAAGGTTTTGAGGTAAATAGAGGAATTTCTGACCCTAAAATACAATTATTTCTATTTCTAAACTGGACTTTTTAATCAAACTTTTTGTTATAACGACTGAAAAAACAAAAAGTTCAAAAAGCGGTTATTAAAAAAATAAAAATAAATAAAACAAAATTCAACAATCCCAAGAAAAAAAGGATAATAATTCTAATAGTAATTAATAATAATGATAATAATTCATAATTCTGAGAAAAAAAGTCAAAATTTTTAGACAGGAGTCCAAATTTTAAGAAATCAATTTAACATTATGTAAAAAAAAAGTCCTAACTTTAACTTTTAAGGTCAAAATTTTGAGATAAAACATCAACAAATCCGAAGTGAAGGCAATATTTGAATTAAAAAATAGAAGTTGTGACATAAAAAGTCAAAATTCTAAGTCAAAGTTATGTGAAATAAAGAAAACATTCTTAAATAAAAGGCAAAATTTTGAGAGACACAAAAGCTTTTGAGGTAAATAGAGGAATTCTGACCCTAAAATACAATTATTTCTATTTCTAAACTGGACTTTTAATTATACTTTTTGTTATAACGACTGAAAAAACAAAAAGTTCAAAAAGCGGTTATAAAAGAATAAAAATAAATAAAACAACGTTCAACAATCCCGAGGAAAAAAGGATAATAATTCTAATAGTAATTAATAATAATAATAATAATAATGATAATAATTCATAATTCTGTGAAAAAAAAGTCAAAATTTTTAGACAAGAGTCCAAATTTTAAGAAATCAATTTAACATTATGTAAAAAAAAGTCCTAACTTTAACTTTTAAGGTCAAAATTTTGAGATAAAACATCAACAAATCTGAAGTAAAGGCAATATTTGAATTAAAAAATAAAAGTTGTGACATAAAAAGTCAAAATTCTAAGTCAAAATTATGTGAAATCAAGAAAACATTCTTAAATAAAAGGCAAAATTTTGAGAGACACAAAAAGTTTTGAGGTAAATAGAGGAATTTCTGACCCTGAAATACAATTATTTCTATTTCTAAACTGGACTTTTTAATCATACTTTTTGTTATAACGACTGAAAGAACAAAAAGTTCAAAAAGCGGTTATAAAAGAATAAAAATAAATAAAACAAAATTCAACAATCCCAAGAATAAAAGGATCTTTCCAAACAGTTTTACACTCAAAGGATGTTTGTGTAGAACAAGTGAAAACAGATCCTGGTTCAGCTTTAGTGATCACATGATCATGACGTCTGAAATTGCGATTTCGATCAGAAAACGACAGATTGTTCAGCCCTAGTATCGATGCTTGCCCATCTCTGTTTATAAGAATTTAAAAAACTAGTCTTTTCTCTTCTTTTCAGCTCGTCTAGCACAGATTCTTTCTCCTGGCTGTGATTAAAAACACATTCGTCTTCTCTTCGTCTCTCGGCTGAAATCTCAGATCACAGTTTTATTACAAAACCTCATTAGCAGCCAAGATGACTCAGCCGTGCACAGCTTCTCCACCCCGGCACCAAACGTTATCAGAACAAGAGGAGGATAATTATGAGAGCTGTGTGTGTGTGTGTGTGTGTGTGTGTGTACGCACCAGTGGAATATGAAAACTGTAATAATGAGGAAGGCAGACACAGCGTCAGTGAGAATCCACATTAAAGTATATTCCTCTGGAGTCTGGAGAGAGACAGAGAGAGAAGGAGAGGGAGAAAGGGTTGATTACATTTGTTTGCTGGAAAAGAGCCGGAGTGTGAGAGCGAATATCATTATTCAATCCAATCCCGACTTATTACGCTTGAACTTGACATTAAAAATGTAATCAAACTGCGTTTACAGACGTGTGGGCGGTGACAGAGAAGGTTTATGTAACTGGAAGGTCACAGACTCGCTCTTCAAACACCCACGACACCTGCTGAAGAGACGTTCGCCCTGATACAGAGCCTCCTACCTGCAGTGAGCCTCAGTGAGAGGAGCTCTGAAATATAAATGTGGGACTGGAGTCACTGGATGTACTCAGACGTCCTAAAATTAACTCCTGAGTGTTTGGAAACTCTTTCAGAAAAACAGAGGATGTCACCTTTACTCTAAGGTTTGGATCGTTTTAGTCCAAACCTCAAATGATAAAGATGATATTCAGAGTCAGAGGTGTGAGTGTGCTCACCATGAGGAAGAGCGGCTGTTTGATGTTGGACAGGATGTGGATGGAGTTGGTGGTCACAGACTGAGCTCCTGCGCACCAGGCCAGAGTGTAGAGCCACGGCTGACTGATCACGTACAGGTTCGTGCTGATGTTCACCGACTGGTACTTACTGCGGAGAGAGGAGAGAGGAGATAAAGATTAAGAGTCACAGAGGAAGAGGAACAGGCTATTTTCAAGCAGCTCTCATCTCACCATGTGTTAGTTTTATCACTTAAATTAATCATGTTCTAACTGTTTACATTTACAGTTTCTGTCAAGTGCTTGAAATAAATCTGAATACATCTGGTGACGTTTCACAAAGATTTGGATTGTGCATACGCAACTTTATAAAGTTAAAGAGAACCGTTCCATTTTTGCTCCTGACTGACTATTTATCAAGTTTTCTCCCAACATTCTAACTTTTTTTTCTGCTATAAGACCTTTTTTCCATCTTCAACAATTTTGTTTTGTTTTTCACTCTTTTTTGCTACTGTTGTTCCATTTATGCCAGTTACTGACTATTTATCAAGTTTTCTTCCAACATTCTGACAAATTTATGTACTTTATCTCGATTTCAGTCACTTCTCACAATTTTTCTGTCACTTTTGTTGTATATTTTTGCTGCTTACTGACCATTTATCAAGTTTTCTGCTAACAATTATCTCAATTTTTTTTCACTTTATGACCATTTTTCCATCATCAACTTATTTTTTTGTGACGTTTTTGCCACTTTTCGAGCTGTATCTCCATTTCATTCACTTATTACCCTTTTTTTTGCTACTTTTGTTCCATTTTTGCTACTGACTGGCTATGTATCAAGTTTTCTCCCAACATTCTAACTTTTTTTTTCTGCTATATGACTTTTTTTCCATCTTCAACTTTTTTGTTTTGTATTGTTTTTGCCACTTTGTCTTCATTTCAGTGTTTTCTCACTTTTTTTTTGCAACTGTTGTTCCATTTATGCGAGTTACTGACTATTTATCAAGTTTTCTTCCAACATTCTGACAAATTTATGTACTTTATCTCGATTTCAGTCACTTCTCACAATTTTTCTGCCACTTTTGTTGTATTTTTTTGCTTCTTACGGACCATTTATCAAGTTTTTCCTAACATTTTTCTCCATTTTTTTCCGCTTTATGACCATTTTTCCGTCATCAACTTATTTTTTGTGACGTTTTTACCATTTTTTTGAGCTGTATCTCCATTTCATTCACTTATTACCCTTTTTTTTTGCTACTTTTGTTCCATTTTTGCAACTGACTGGCTATTTATCAAGTTTTCTCCCAACATTCTCACTATTTTTTTCCGCTGTACGACCATTTTTCCATCTTCGACTTTTTTATTTTGTTTTTGCCACTTTTTACCACTTAGATTGTTTCTCTTGCATTGGTAGTTTTCAACAGTTTGTCTCTTCGGGTTGAGCAGGGTTGAGTGACGCTGGTCTTAAAGTGAACCCCGACTGTAAGGACTAACAGGCATGAATCTGCTTAAATGTTTGTCTCAAACTAGAATTTGTTGTTAAAGATATAACAAATTGTTTTTTCTTAAAAAAAAATACAGTTTAAAACACAGTTTCTATCCTTTGGGCGCAGCCATTGTTTTACTGCAGTAATGCATTCTGGGTTGATGACGTAGATTGGTTGCTTGGTGCATCTGGATTTGGCCGTTTACTCACTACTAGTCGCCGTAAGTCACGAGGTTTGAGGAGGGAAAAAAACATAATAATGCCACATGTGGCTGCTTTTGGGTGCACTTTTCAGTCCAAAGGAAACAAGGAGACTGATGTTAGTCTGCACAGCTTCCCAAAAGACAAGAAAAGAAGGAAGTTGTGGGAAATGGCTTGTGGGCGTAAACAACTTCCCATGGAGCCGCGGCTATGTTCTGGCCACTTCTCCCCAGAAGCATTTGCTGCATTTAGCCGGCCCATGCTGATGAAAGAGCTGACAGGTGTGGGTCATTATAAACGGAGACTAAAGCCAAATGCTGTGCCGACTATTTTCCAACACAAACCNGCAGCCATTGTTTTACTGCAGCAATGCATTCTGGGTTGATGATGTAGATTGGTTGCTTGGTGCATCTGGATTTGGCCGTTTCCTCACTACTAGTCGCCGTAAGTCACGAGGTTTGAGGAGGGAAAAAACCATAATAATGCCACATGTGGCTGCTTTTGGGTGCACTTTTCAGTCCAAAGGAAACAAGGAGACTGATGTTAGTCTGCACAGCTTCCCAAAAGACAAGAAAAGAAGGAAGTTGTGGGAAATGGCTTGTGGGCGTAAACAACTTCCCATGGAGCCGCGGCTATGTTCTGGCCACTTCTCCCCAGAAGCATTTGCTGCATTTAGCCGGCCCATGCTGATGAAAGAGCTGACAGGTGTGGGTCATTATAAACGGAGACTAAAGCCAAATGCTGTGCCGACTATTTTCCAACACAAACCCACAAAACTTCCTCGGGAAACCACTGAAGTCCGCTCCAGGACTTATATGATCCTGTATGAGATCCAGCCCGGTGCAACCATATGACGTCACTACCCAGACGTTATTGCGGCGTAAACAACAATGGCGGCCTACAGGTGAAAATATTTTTTCACATTTTATACAAACTAAGATATTTTGAGAGATTTTTTCATGGTTCTTATGTAGCTGGTAAAAACACTGATCATTTAGGAAAATGACGTTCTGGCAGCCAGGGTAACTTTTAAAGCTCTGTACAATCTGCAAAAACTCAACAACTTTTACAGCTGACATTGAACTGCATTCGGCATGATGCAAAATGTGTTTCATGAGTTGTTTAGAATTAGAAAAACACTCATGAGAAGACCAAAAAACTGAATTAAAAATATGAAATGGTCAAAAAAAGACAGAAGTTGAAGCATAAATGGTTCAGAAAGCAGGATCAGAGAAATTTGGGGTTTAAAATGTTTTTATAGTTGTCGTAAAAACAAATGTGATAAAGTCCAGATCCTGATCCTGACATAAAATTGTTTCATATTTTTCCCAGGTTTGGTTTTATCTCAAAGGTCATTGAAGTTATCAATAAAAACTCAGTGAGACTGACCAGTGCCCTGACACAAAGCTGTGGTTACATAAAAAAAAAAACAGCTGATTGCTCGATTTTTTCTCTCACCACGTAACACCATGATTCATCCGCCCGTCGTCTGTGTTTGATGAAAAAACCATCAGAGCTGATATCTGAGTGTTTTTGGGCTGCACCAGTGAAGATGAATCAACAGAAAGAAAGGATTTCAGAGAGTACGCTGAGTCACGCAACCATCTTTCTGGCTATTTCCATCCAGATTGTTCTCCTCCACTTGTGCCACTTATCAGCCTCTTTATTCAACCACCTCCACCCTCCGAGCCGTCTCCACCTCCACCACCGCTTCACCTCTGTCTTTGTCGTTCTCCTCGCTCTTGTCGTGTACCTCTCACCTGCCGGCTCTTTGGCGCCGTCTCTCTCTCTGCTCTTTCCACCTCTCACAGAGAAGTGGTGGCTGCTGTACTTCAGGTTACATAACTGGGCTCATGTATTCTCCTGTGTGTGTGTGTGAGTGTGTGTGTGTGTGTGTGCGTGTGTGTGTGTGTGTGTGTGTGCAGACCTGATCTGTTGTTGGGACATGGTGCTGTAGTGCAGGTTCAGTCTGATGATGTGGTCGTCCGTCAGCTCCTGGATCGAGGCTTTTTCTCCGGACGTCTGCTGCAGCTCTGGATCCAGAGCCTGGACCAGCTCCCTGTCCTCAGACGGCAGCCACAGCACCTGCACACACACACACACACACACACACACATTAACACACACACACACACACATTAACACACACACACACAGAACTAGGGCTGAACAATTTATCATTTTCTGATCCAAATCGCAATTTCAACCATTGTGATCGTGTTTCCTTTTTTTCCTTGGTATTGTTGAATTTTATTTTTAACTGTTTTGTATTTTATTTCATTTTTTTTATTCTATATGCACTACATCATTTTTAAAAGTTAAGAGTCAAAGATAGCTCTTCTTGTTCTTCAGTTTTTATAACTAAAAATACATTTTAAAATGTCCGGTTTAGATATAACAAGAATAGGTGTTAGACTTTGAGTTTGATAAAAGTCAAAATTTTATCTAAAAATCTCCTTTTAAAATATTTTTTTTGCCTTTTGTCCTTTAATTTCGTCTTTATTTTATATAATTTTGACTTTAATCTTAGAGTTTTGACTTTTTATCTCAACACTGCCTTTATTTCAAAACTTAGACTTTTGTCATCTTAAAATTTTGTCCTTAAATGAGAAAGTTTGGACGTTTTTCACATAATGTTAAATTGATTTCTTAAACTCTGGAAGTTTATTGACTTTTTGTCTCAGAATTTTGTCTTTATTTCTCAAAATTTCCACTTTTCATATCAAAATATTGACCTTTTATCTCAAAGTTTGAAACAATTCTTACCTTCAGTTTTCATTTTCATCCTCACATTAGAGTAAAAAGCTTTTAATGTTTCAATGGTTTGATGCAATTTTCTGTCAAGTTTGTAAATGTTACTGTACATTGTGAAAACTTCAGAAAAGTTTGATTTAAAGAAAATTGTGAATCGAATTGAAATCTCTGTATCTGCCAGAAAAATCACAATGAGATCTTTTTCTGAATCCGTTCAG
The DNA here is from genome assembly GCA_008086565.1 of Thalassoma bifasciatum. NCBI lineage: Eukaryota > Metazoa > Chordata > Actinopteri > Labriformes > Labridae > Thalassoma > Thalassoma bifasciatum. Next base: position 59,645 of record RPOG01002272.1, on the reverse strand, counting down.
CTCTAGTTTGGATCAAGTCGCAGTAAAGTCCAACAGAAAATTCACACTCTAGTGTTAGTTCATCAAAGATCGGTTATTTTCAGAGCAGTGTCAAATTTTGGAGTGAAACTCAAATCTAAAAAGCTGCACAAAATTTTTTATCTCTTAATTTCAACACTGCACTTGAAAATATTAACTTGTAATCTCAAGAACTCGAGTTTTTATCTCAAAGTTTAAACTTCTTATGTCAGAATTGTTGCCAGTCAGAATATATCTAATAATGCAAGAGCAAAAACTACTTTTTATGAAGTTGATATGACATCTTAAAAACCACAAATTGAATTCTGGATATTAAACTGTAGCCTCCGTTTATCTCATAAACGAGGATGGAAAAAGTGTGTGTGAATTATAGAACGTCTCTACTTTTAGCTTATTAGTGTGTTGAATAAAGCTCCATCTGCAGCAGGAAAATCAGACATGTCTGTTGTCTCAGCTTCAGAGCTTTGTCTGTACTCAAAGAGGAGATTTCCCCCTCTGTAAAAGTGCAGTGTTTCCCCCACCATTACATTCAGGGGGCGCTGCGTCTTATATGTTAATGATGTGCCTGCACAGCGTAAATATCTTGTGAGTCTCCAGAAAAAAAATCTTTGTTTTCACTGCTGTTTCCACACTGCAAAAACTGGAATCTAAGCAAGTCATTCTGTCTTATTTTTAGTCGAATTTGTCTTACTATTCTTGATTTGAGCCACATTTACTATTTGTACTAAATGTCTCATTTCAAGTTTTTTAAAGACAAAAATGAGGCATCAATTGCTTGTAACAAGTAAAAAAAAAATCTGCCAATGGGATAAGATAAAAGATTCTTGTTTTAAGACATCTTTCTAATTTCAAGAAACTTCCCGGGCGAATTCATCTTATCCCATTGGCAGATTTTTTTGACTTGTTACAAGCAATTTACACCTCATTTTTGTCTTTAAGAAACTTGAAATAAGACATTTTTATGACCTGGTCTGGTGAATGTGGCTCAAATTAAGAACAATAAGACAATTTTTACTACAAATAAGACAGAATTACTTAACCTGCTCAACCCCCAGCATATTTGGTTGAGTTGTAAAATAAATATATTGTTCATTCAAGCCTTTGTTTCGAGTTGCAGAAGCCATGGGATAACATAAGTGATGAAGCTCTTAAGGAAATAATGACACTATGTTGGAAACATGTGCTGCTGTAACTGCTGTAAAAGTAGATGGACTCACTTCATCTGATATTTGTTGAACTCAGAGCAAACATCTGCATTTTTCAGAATCAGGATTTGAAGGCAGGAGCAAAGTCCACACTTTCCGATTTGTCAGGTGTTCTGATAATTTTGGCAACCACTCTATAGTACAGTTTACATCAGCTTTTAACTTGCTGTTTGCTGTTTGTTTACCTGTGAGGAGTTGATGTGAGCCTGCACCACCTGCAGAGTGGTGTTAATGTACGACTGACTGTAGGGGTGACCGTGTGGAGGCCTGTGCAGGTCAAACAGCACCAGTCTGCCGCTGTGGGACGCAACCTCCAGGAACTGGGCCAGCGAGGGAACGGACTGGTTCTGGACCCGGAAGCAGTCAGAGTCAGACAGAGAGGAAACCGTACCGAATGGATCCCTCTGAAAGCAGAACCACACGGTGAACTCACAGGTTTTCAAGTCTTTAAACTGGAGATCATCAACCACCCTTGAGCTAAAACTCCACCTCTTTCACACTAATCTAAAGTTGCGTTTGTGCTTGTGTGAGTCTCACCGACAAGAACCAGTCGCCGGCGTTCAGCTGCTGAAGCTCCGCCCACGTGAACATGGAGGCATCCAGGTTAGTTCGGTTTGGGAAAACTTCGGCCACGTTAGTCGTCCTCCTCAGAGTGGAGTCATGCATCAGGAAGGGAACGCCGTCATAGCTGCAGAGAGGAGAATATTAAAAAGATGATCAAGTAATAATTATTAGATTACATAGCAACATGTTCTGTTGTAATGTTCTAATCGCAGACAGTGAAATATTTCTATAACCTGAAATGTGTCTAAATATCAGAAACTGTTTTTGCAGCAGATGTTTTCTGTTCTACACCAGAGTTACTCAACCAAAGAGACAAACTGTTAAAAACTACCTTTACAAAAGAAACTATACAAGTGGAGAAAAGAGGAAAAAACAGCAAAGAGGAGCAATAAACTTAGTTTGAGGTGGTAAAAATGCCAAAGAAGCAACAAAATAGACATTTAAATTGGGATTAAACCTGGAAATATTCAAAAAGTAGCATAAATGGTCCAAAAGTGGCAAAAAAAGAGTAAACAGGGATTTTAAAAAAAGGCAAAAACAGCAAAGAGTAGCAATAAAACTTAGTTTCAGGTAATAAATACTGGCACTTAAATTATGATAAAACCTGGAAATATATAAAAAGGAGCAAAAAGTGGGCCAAAAAGTAGAGAATTTCCAGTGGAGCCAAGTATAAAAGAGAAATAAAAATATTTATTTCTTCTTCTTCAGAAGGTTTAGTCTCCTTTTGGCTCTTTCCTGAAGTTTCTTATATCCCCGATAAAAACTACTCACGAACGGCAGCTGTCAACTATCGTAAAACCAAACTTATATCACGGTTTTTAATGTCCAATAACTAATGAGAAACTAACTTCTCAGAAAAAAAACACCTGAACACCATGCAGCCAGATGACATCATCATTCTACCTTAGAGTAAGGATGAGAGAAACGTTTCTACCAGGTATCGTAATTTTTTAGTTTCCCCAGCTCATATCTGGAATACATGGGGAGGCGGGGCTTATGACCTATACTGCAGCCAGACACCAGGGGGCGGGGCTTATGACCTATACTGCAGCCAGACACCAGGGGGCGGGGCTTATGACCTATACTGCAGCCAGACACCAGGGGGCGGNCGTCACTGAGGTGTCATCTTTATTTACCACACCAGTTACCAGTCATGCTGCTGCAAACGTTAACAAACTAATAAGTTTCCTCACACGTCCGCTGGCAGTTTAAATACAGAGAAACTGAAACACAGACACCAACAGACTCACTCAGGGCACAGGCTGCACGGGGATCAGATGATTCTCTAACTCTGAGTCACGCTGTGCTGCTAATCAAAAAAAAAAAAAAAAAAAACAGGTCCGACTTACCATCACAAGATTGAGTGGTCGGGGCCCAATTGACCTAATCATGCCGTCATTAGTGGAATCGAGACTACCATCGTGCGCTCGTAGACTAGAGTTGTTAATCGTAATCATGTGACTGTGTCGAAGAGTGAGGACTTACCTTTGTGACGACGAGTAAAGTCAACGTACCAAACACACGAAGAATGCATAGAGTAGAATGGAGGATGTGGTGAAAGATGCATGAAGGTGTAAAAATAGAGCTGCTCGTACCTGATGGTGACGTCCGTCTCTAGTCCTTCCCCTCCAGCTTCCAGGGCTTTCTCAAAGGACATCACAGTATTCTCTGGAGCAAGCTGCACACACACACACACGCATGAGGAAACCAGGCTGTCATGTTTCACCTCAGACGTGTTATTTTTTCACTGTTCTGGAAAGTATTTCCCTTTATAATGAAGTGCCGTCTCACCATTGGAGCTCCTCTGTGTCCGATGAGTCTTGGAGCAGGTCCCAGTGTTCCTGCCTCCTTAATGCAGGGTGAGTACATCCCCAGAGGAACCAGGTAGAGAGAGAAGAGCACGGAGAGGAAGAGACCCAAAACTGCCACCTGACGCACTGAAGAACACACAAAAACACAAAGAAATCTGTGTCAACAGGAGCTTAAAACAATGATGAAATGATTTACTCTTCTCTATTTGCATCCCCAAAAGGCTCAGTCCTTCACAAGCAAAGATGGAGCCAGGTTCACCACTTTGTCAACAACTGCGTGAGCGAAGAGTCCAACAGTTTAAGAACAATGTTTCTCAACTTTGTCCAACTGCAGGAATTGATGGTCGAAGCCATTCAGCAGAAGACGACTCAGATCTTCGACACAGACGAGGTTTGACATCAGATAAATGAATTGTGAAGCTGGGATGTCGTGTAAAATGTAAATAAAAACAACTGAAAGCTGCAACATTTTCCTGAAAATCTTGCACAGGTTGAACAAGAGTCTGTTAAAGTTGCTGATGCTGAAAAAAACAGCTTTTTGGATCATTCCACAGGTGAACAGGTTGATTTAAACAGGTGAGTGTCATGATTGGGTATAAAAGGAGCATCATCCCCAAAAGGCTCAGTCCTTCACCACTTTGTCAACAACTGCGTGAGCAAATAGTCCAACAGTTTAAGAACAATGTTTCTCAACTTTGTCCAACTGCAGGAATTGATGGATTTCATCATCTACAGACCATAATATCATCAAAAGATTCAGAGAATCTGGAGAAATCTCTGCACATAAGCAGCAAGGCCCAAAACCAACATTGAATGACCTTTGACCCCTCAGGCGGCGCTGCATTAAAAACCCACATCATTGTGTTTAACCAATTCAATACAGTTTAAACAGGATTTGCAAATCAGTGTTTTCTGTTTTCTGACTTCAATGGAACTGAGGTTTTATGTCACTTCACTGTTAAAGTCTTAAACTTTCATAAACCAGTAGAAAAATGTGAAACTGACAAATTAGCAGATTTTTTTACATGACTTTGTTTACAAACACTTCAAGGCCTATCGGTCGTGGGTCGAAAAGAGCGGAGAGGAGAGGAGGCTTCCTGCCGTCAACCTAACCAACGACCAGCTCTTCTTTGTGGGATTTGCTCAGGTGAGAGGTGTCCCACAGGGCTCAGAGCTGGAGACCCTTCAGTTTCTATAACTCACCTGTTTCCAGTTTGTCCTAATGCAAACGCAGAGATACAACGTAAATAAAAACACAACACAATGATTTGCTGAAAGTTGCTGATGCTGAAAAAAACCCCATCTGTTTGGATCATTCCACAGGTGAACAGGTTGATCGGAAACAGGTGAGAGTCATGACTGGGGCCAAGTTCACCACTTTGTCAACAACTGCGTGAGCAAATAGTACAACAGTTTAAGAACAATGTTTCTCAACTTTGTCCAACTGCAGGAATTGATGGATTTCATCATCTACGGACCATAATATCATCAAAAGATTCAGAGAATCTGGAGAAATCTCTGCACGTAAGCAGCAAGGCCCAAAACCAACATTGAATGGCCGTGACCTTTGACCCCTCAGGCGGCGCTGCATTAGAAACGCACATCATTGTGTAAAGGATATTAGCACGTGGGCTCAGGAACACTTCAGAAAACCATTGTCAGTTAACACAGTTCATCACTACATCTACAAGTGACAGTTCAAACTCTACCATGCAAAGACAAAGTCAGACATCAACAACACACACAAACGCCGCCGCCACCGGCTTCTCTGGGCCTGAGCTCCTCTGAGATGGACTGAGGCAAAGTGGAAAAGTCTGAAAGGCTGAAAGGTACAAACAGGTTTTGGAGCAACATCTGCTGCCATCCAAGACACTTTGTCTTTTTCAGGGACGTCCCTGATTATTTCAGCAAGACAATGAAACCAAGACACATTCTGCTCCTGTTACAACAGCGTGGCTCCGTAGTAGAAGAGTGAAAAGAGCTGTGGTCTGACAAGTCCACAGTTAAACTCTTTTTGGAAATCATGGGTAACTGTCACAGTATCAGAGAAATGACAAATCTATAACAAACTTGTAGTTCTTCAACAGAGAAAACACAAGACAATGACCTCTGATGTCTAAAACACTCGGTTACACTACACCATACAACCACACATTTAACTCAGCATGTGGTTAAATTAATTATCCTTATCTGGGTTAAATACAGTAAATCTTTCTTGATAGGATCAGGACAGCAGGCAGGTGTAAACAGCAGCCATATGGGCCACACGTAGAAAGACTTTTGTTTGTTAAGAGAGGAAATCTGCCTGGAAACCAAAGCTAGAAACAGGTTTGCCTGTTCTAAGCTCTCTTTATGAATCCTTTGTTTCGTTTGATTTCCATGTTTTGAAATCCTCTGTTTGAAAAGAGTCTTTAAAGAAAGATCAAATCCCTGAGGTAGAAATATCAACAAGTGCTCTGTTACTGCAGGTTTTATCTGACATCCCTCCTCTCTGAAATCTAAACTATCTTTCCCTACAAGAGAAACCATCCGACAGCCCTTTATCACCCGGCTTTAAGAGGGGTGTTAATCTCAATCTGGTGAAAGAGGGAAGAGTTATGTTACGCCCCGAGCTTTGCCAAGTCACTCTCTCCTTTATCTGCTGCCAAGAGAGACCCTTGGCATGACTCAGCATCGCTCTACCCACTGAATCACTATGGCAACAGGGGACAGTACCCATGGAGACCAAAGAGAGACGGAGGGAGACGCAGAGGTCAAAAACACAGTCAGTTACAAAGCAAAACAGACGGAGTGACCCGGAGACGAGGGAGGAGAAGGAGACGGACGTTAATCAAGGATGGCTGAATGATGAAGAGACCCACCAAGAAAAAACTCAACACAAAAAAAAAGAAAGACAAGAGACTGAAAGCATCACAAAGACTGAGCGACAAGAGCAGAATTGATTTGGGTAAATGGGGTATTGATTTCCTGTTAGGAGGAGGTAAAAAGAAAGAGAAGGATAATGGGAAATTTGTAGAGCCGTGTCACGCCGCTCTGAGCTAAGTTTGTTAAGAGAACACCTTTATTCCTGACAGATGAGCTGCTAAATACGCACTCCAAAGCTTTCACATGGAAATCCTTCATTTCAACCTTAAGCCTCTTGCTCCTTTTGTGGTTTTGAAAGTCATATCTGATTTAGGATATGCTATTAATAATCGCTGCAAACAACCTCTTTGGTGCAGCAGCAGCAGGAGGAGGATTAGTAGATTTTCTACTTAAATATGTTTTTGGGTACATGGGTCAATGACGTGACGTCCCTTTTTTTGTGTCCGAGTGCAATATTTCCTTCCATCATGAATTGAGTATTTCATCACATGTATTTCTTTATTCTATGAAACCTGTGTTATTTGAACACATCTTTAAACTATTAAAATATAACATGTTTTTTTGTGTTTTGGTTCCTCAAACCCCCAAAATGTCAGGTGGTGCAACCGTCCTGACAAGTATCCACAGTAATTAAACTCTAAAAATTGAATGTCAGTTATTGTAAATGGAAATTAAAAATACAGTGGCATTATTTTATGCTTGAACCTTTTTAAATAAAACATTCTTTGCAAATAACAAGAATTTTAAAGCTGTTGAGAAATGTAAAAAACTTTTGTCCCGTAATTTTCACCTTGTCAAATGTCAGGGTGGTGCAACCGTAACATTAGACTTTTATTTTAAAGTGAAGAGAATAAAACAGGAAACAGGAAACTGCATCAGCCAGAGGAGCCCAAATGACATTTGTGACCAAGTGGAAAAGTTTGTAGATTTCTCTGAAATACTGATAAAAAAGGTTTTTTCACTTCATTGGTGACTGGAACAATTTCCATGTCAGGTGG
>RPOG01002272.1:17459-45821 GCA_008086565.1 Thalassoma bifasciatum | reverse complement strand
AAGGTCAAGTTTCTTTCCCGAGAATACAAAGTAGCTTTAGAGGGATGGAGATTTTTTTCTGACCATGCAAAGGTTTTTTCAGGACATCCAGAGAATAAAAATGACTCTGTAACCAGGCTGGGACATTGTGCGTACCAAAAGCAGAGCGATGTATGTGAAGAGAGCTGCAGCAACGACCAGCAGGACCAGAGACCAGGGAAACCAGAAACCCAGAGTCCCAAAGTTGAACCTGCAAACACGAGAAACAAACACCGAGGTTGGAAAAGAGTTTATGAGATTAGGTTGATTTTTCTGTCGGAGGATGTGCAGGAAGTTTGTGTTTCCTGTGACCCACCAGTCGAAGTCATTGTAGTCGTTCTGAGCTTCACTCCAGAAATACAGGAATAAAAAACTCAGGAAGAAAGTGAGGATCAGGAGGCCGAAGCTGCCACACTCCACCTGTAACAAACACAAGCAGAGAGAAGAGTTGTGTTATGGCCCTTTTCCACTGAGCCCTACTCTACTCGTCTCTACTGGGTTTGGTTATCTTTTCCTCTAGCCCGACTACAGACTCACGGTGGGCGTGGATCTTATAACACAGCTGCGCTAAAGTGCTGCGCAGAAGTGCGTGCATGTTCATCTATAACGCCACATAAACATAATTTTGTACTAACATATGTGCCACCGTGGTCTTTAAAGGAAAAAAAAAAGCTTTCAAAAGATTTCATTAAAGTAATACAGTGGCTCAATGTGGGTCGTCATGACAACGGAGGTAAACAACAGCCTGGTGCTGCTGCACGCGGAGGAAAACGAAGGAGCTGCTTCCTGACATCAACTCTTCCCTGGATCCAGTGAGATCACTTTAATTTTTGATTTTTGGGCCTGGTATAGGAGAGATTTGTTGTTGATCAATCATTCTTCTTTGAACTGGTTTTCCTTTTTGGTTCCCTGTGGATTAATGGACTGATTGGTGCTTAAAGACTCTCGTGGCAGACAGATCGCTCCTGCACCGACCAACTTTGCTTTAATTTAAAAGACTCTTTAAAGCCAACTATCTTTGCTGTTAACTTCTTTTTGGTTTAAAAAGGACTTTTAACTTCTTTAGGAATCATGAAGGAGCATTTTAGGGCTGTATTTTGTCTTCATTCAGTCTGGTTCTGTGCCGTCAGGTTTAAATGTCATTAAAAACCCGTCGCTGACTTATTCCTTTGCCTCTTGTAAGTGATTTGTTCAGAGTCAGAAGCTGCAGAGACGACATTCTCTGACCAATGAGTGACCGGCAGTCCGTCCACGTCACCTTTTAGTATCAGCTTTACTCTCTTAGAACCAGGGTAGAGTAGGTACTAAAAACTGGCGTCTGACGCGTAGTACCGCGCTAATGGAAACGCAACACACACCGAGTAGAGGCGAGTAGAGTAGGGCTGAGACGAGTCAGTGGAAAAGGGCCACAAGCGAGTAGCAAACTATCTACAACTATCTTAAAAACTGTGGTACAAGAATCAGAAACAGAAGTGCACTTAAATCAAGTGTTTTGAATGAAATATAGCAGTTTGGGGTAAAGGTGTAGAGTGAAAACGCTGATGTTCCACTGGTATATCATATTCCAGAGTGTGTGTGAAAGCAGTAAATTCTGACAGACGCTGACAGAGTTTCACTGAATGCGCTGATATTTACAGGGAAAAACAGTGAGTGACTCCTGGCGTCAGCAGCCTGGACGGAGGAAAAGCAGCCGGGGAATCAATACTTTGTGCAAGATCAGCAACTAACCAAACTCAACCCGCTACTTAAAGATATGTGTGTGTGTGTGTGTGTGTATGTGTGTGTGAGGGTAAGACAAGTGTGTGTTGCGTATACCTTGCTGCAGCAGCACTCCCCCGGCTGAGCTCGGGCTCTTTGGTATCGTCTCCATTGGCAGCCGTAGAGGCCAGCCAGGCAGGAGACGAACGGCTGGTGTTCATACCTGAGACGAGACGAGGGAATAGAAGGTGTTCAGAGTCAGACCCAAAGTTTAAGGAGACACAAAAACTTTCAGCTGGTACATCTGAAAAGATACTGACAGTTTTCACTGCTTTGATAAAACAAAAGAGAATATTTGTTAACACTGTACAGGTCTGCAAACTTCATCGAGGTCAGATAATGATTAAACAAACTATTCTTTGTTTAATTTCTTTGAAAATATTCCCAAATTTTTCGACAACTGGGTGAAAATTAGCACGTAACTTCTTTAAAATGATGTCCGGTTTTAATTAGTGTGATGAGCAGTGATGTTGTTGACTGTTTGTTGTTTTACCTTTGCAGCAGCTGCCGCCGCACCACCTTTAACTTCCCCAGCTTCAGTCTGGTCACGGGCATCCACTCACCCACAGCCCGGCATCACAGAGAGAGAGAGAGAGATAGAGAGAGAGAGAGAGAGAGAGAGAGGGAGAGAGTGGGGGGAAGTCTGTTTGAGCGAGGGAACAGAGAGGACGGAGAAGGAGGAGGGCGGGGACGTCGGTCTCCAAATCACCTTCACCTGCAGGAGGAGAAAAAAGTTTGAGTCAATCACAAATGTGTTCACAGGAAAACTGGACTCTGTGTGTGTGTTTGCTTGTGTGTGTGTGTGTGTGTGTGTGTGTGTGTGTGTAGCAGTAGAGTCCTGGTTTGATCAGCCTGCTTAAACTAACCCAGATAATGGTGTTACAGAAATACACTCTGACCTATATGTGATGTGACCATGTAGCTGCACAACTTCAGTTAACTCATGGGAGTTAAAGCTGCTGTAAACACACACAGACACACACATACACACACACACACACACACACAGCTGCTCGTCCTACATGATACTTTCTATCATTCAGCAAACTTAAAATCCATAATCAACGACGTTCGGCTCAAACTGAAGCCTCCAGCAGATGCCCCGCCCCCTGGTGTCTGGCTGCAGTATAGGTCATAAGCCCCGCCCCCTGGTGTCTGGCTGCAGTATAGGTCATAAGCCCCGCCCCCTGGTGTCTGGCTGCAGTATAGGTCATAAGCCCCGCCCCCTGGTGTCTGGCTGCAGTATAGGTCATAAGCCCCGCCTCCCCATGTATTCCAAATATGAGCCGGGAAAACTTTAAAAAATTACGATACCTGGTAGAAACGTTTCTCTCACCTTTACACTAAGGTGGTATGATGATGTCATCTGGCTGCATGGTGTTCAGGTGTTTTTTTTCTGAGAAGTTACTTTCTCATTAGTTATTGGACGTTAAAAACCGCGTTATAAGTTTCGTTTTACGATAGTTGACAGCTGCCGTTGGTGAGTAGTTTTTATCTGGGATATAAGAAACTTCAGGAAAGAGCCAAAAGGAGACTAAACCTTCTGAAGAAGAAGAAATAAATATTTTTATTTCTCTTTTTTACTTGGCTCCACAAGAAATTCTCTACTGCGCAGACTCTGGCTGCACAATGGCGGTTAGAGAAACGGGGTTTTTTTGGCTTCAAAAACGTAGAACGGTGACAGGCGGAGCCACGCTGTCCATTCTATATACAGTCATGTATCTTGTTTCTTTATATAATTACACTCCACTAAATTCAGACTATTTTGGGAAATAATTTGGCGGCCCACTTGCAACATCTTCACGACCCATCAGGGGGCCGCGGACCACAGGTTAGGAATCACTGCTTTACTGTTTAAAATTTCTCACAGTCAGCTTTACTTCCAGCACAAATGTTCAACACAAAAATAACAGCAATGACCCTGTTGTTGATTCATTTTGCTGAATCTCTTAGTTTATATTTATGAGAATTTTTTATATATTTGCACAATAACTGAGATTATTTGTCCATTGTTCCATTAATCTCTAAATAACACCACAAAAAAAAATACTTATGCAACAGCTCCACATCCTCTGCTCCACTAAACCAAATCCCAACAGCTAATCAGCCAACAGGCCGAGCCGGCCAATCAGACGGACTGATCTGCACCACAGCCAACTTTGGCTTATACGTCTCCAACCAGCGCCAACACGGAGCTCATTTTACTCACAAATCAACTCATGAAATAATTTACTCTGCTTTCAGATATTTTCTACAAGGAGAGCATCAAATATTAAAGTCTGACGGTTCATTTCTGGACCCTTTGATTCACACGTGTGATAAAAAATATACTTTTTATAGCTGATTTTATTTGCTTAATAAACTTAAATACATACCTGCTTTTTCTTTTAGTTCTGAAATTAAAAAAAAAAAAAAAGGTTGATTTTCTCCCTCTATTGTCCCCGTACAGTGATGCTGGTTTGTTCCAGACCTACATAGGTGCCCTACATCCAACAATGTAGGTCCAACAACTTTTTATAGTGTGCTACAGTGAGGAACTAAAAGGTCAGCAAACACACACACACACACACACACACACACTCTACATTAGCAGCACAATAACACAGGGAGTGTGAACTAAGTTGGTATCAAAGTACAGTCTCATGTACATGAATGTCTTTTGATTTTTAATAGTCCACTGTTAACACAAAGTTCAGATTTATTAGATATTTTTGTTAGAGGTGAAATTATCTTCATCTTCATGGTAAATTCCATTATCACCGAACAGTTTTCTTAAAAAAATCCACTCTAAAAGTTTGATCCAGCAGCTTTTGAGTGTTCTCTAGACTTAACTTTGTACATGGGAGTGTTTTTTTTATCACTGTAATACTGTACTACTCTAATTTTTAAAGTAAACTGATAAAGGAAAAACCCATTTATTAGAAACCAGCTGACAGCTCGCTCTGCTTTTTCCACATGAAGTATTTTACCAAGTTTGACAGAAGAAGAGTGAAATGTTTGAGTCTTTCTGATTTTTCTGATTTAGGGCTGAACAATTTGCAAAAATAATCTAATTGTGATAACTTTAATTTATGATGCAATTCCCCATTTATGTGTTGTTATCAATCGCTATATTGAAGAGATTGATATTTTAATGCATTACAGATAATGAAAACGTAAAATTCAGTGTCTAAGAAAGTTATAATATTACAAAAGATCAATAAAAAAATGAGATTTTAAATAGAAATAGTTTTTTAGTTTAGTTTTTGCCATTTTTGCTTCCTTGTGAGAATTTTCCAATCTTTTTTTTCAATTGTCTATTTCCAATTTCACTCACTTTTCAATCTTTATCTGCCACTTTTGTTCCATTTTTGCAACTAACTGACTATAAATCAAGTATTTTCCCCACATTCTAACTTTTTTTTCTGCTATATGACTTTTTTTCCATCTTCAACTATTTTGTTTTGTATTGTTTTTGCCACTTTGTCTTCATTTCAGTGTTTCCTCACTCTTTTTTGCTACTGTTGTTCCATTAATGCCAGTTACTATTTATCAAGTTTTCTTCCAACATTCTGACAAATTTATGTACTTTATCTCGATTTCAGTCACTTCTCACAATTTTTCTGCCACTTTTGTTGTATATTTTTGCTTCTTACTGACCATTTATCAAGTTTTCTCCCAACATTTTTCTCCATTTTTTCCACTTTATGACTATTTTTCCATCATCAACTTATTTTTTGTGACGTTTTTGCCACTTTTTGAGCTGTATCTCCATTTCATTCACTTATTACCCTTTTTTTTGCTACTTTTGTTCCATTTTTGCTACTGACTGACTATTTATCAAGTTTTCTCACAATATTCTCACTATTTTTTCTGCTATATGACCTTTTTTCAATCTTCAACTTTTTCTGTTTTGCTTTTGGAAATTTTGTACTTTGTCCCCATTTCAGTCACTTCTCACAATTTTTCTGCCACTTTTGTTCCATCTTTGCTACTAACTTACTATTTATCAAGTTATCTCCCAAGGTTTTTACAATTTACTGTACTTTAGCTCCATTTCAGTCACTTTTCACTATGTTTGTGCCACTTTTGTTGTATTTTTGCTACTGACTGACTATTAATCAAGTTTTCTCCCAACGATCTCACTATTTTTTTCTGCTATTTCACCGTTTTTCCGTCTTCAACTTTTTTGTTTTGTTTTGTTTTTACCACTTTTTGTATGTTGTATTTTTGCTTATTACTGAACATTTATCAAGTTTTTCCCCAACATTTTCATCCACTTTTTTCTGCTCTATGACCAATTTTCCATCTTCAACTTGTATTGTTTTGTTTTTACTTTTTTACCATTTAGATAGTTTCTTTTGTAAAGGTAGTTTTCAACAGTTTGTCTCTTTGGGTTGAGTAACTTTTCACTGTTTTGTCTTTTGTTATCACTTTTCACTCCTTTTCTCCCACTTTCAGATCACCATTTGTTACCTTTTTTTTTTTCCTACTTTTGTTCCATTTTTGCTCCTGACTGGCTATTTATCAAGTTTTCTCCCAACATTCTCACTATTTTTTTCCGCTGTACGACCATTTTTCCATCTTCGACTTTTTTTATTTTGTTTTTGCCACTTTTTACCACTTAGATTGTTTCTCTTGCATTGGTACTTTTCAACAGTTTGTCTCTTTGGGTTGAGTGACGCTGGTCTTAAAGTGAACCCCGACTGTAAGGACTAACAGGCATGAATCTGCTTAAATGTTTGTCTCAGACTAGAATTTGTTGTTAAAGACATAACGAATTGGTTTTTCTTTAAAAAAAATACAGTTTAAAACACAGTTTCTATCCTTCGGGCGCAGCCATTGTTTTACTGATGCAATGCATTCTGGGTTGATGACGTAGATTGGTTGCTTGGTGCCGAGCATCTGGATTTGGCTGTTTCCTCACTACTAGTCGCTGTAAGTCACGAGGTTTGAGGAGGGAAAAAAAACATAATAATGCCACATGTGGCTGCTTTTGGGTGCACTTTTCAGTCCAAAGGAAACAAGGAGACTGATGTTAGTCTGCACAGCTTCCCAAAAGACAAGAAAAGAAGGAAGTTGTGGGAAATCTCTTGTGGGCGTAAACAACTTCCCATGGAGCCGCGGCTATGTTCTGGCCACTTCTCCCCAGAAGCATTTGCTGCATTTAGCCGGCCCATGCTGATGAAAGAGCTGACAGGTGTGGGTCATTATAAACGGAGACTAAAGCCAAATGCTGTGCCGACTATTTTCCAACACAAACCCACAAAACTTCCTCTGGAAACCACTGAAGTCCGCTCCAGGACTTATATGATCCTGTATGAGATCCAGCCCGGTGCAACCATATGACCTCACTACCCAGACGTTATTGCGGCGTAAACAACAATGGCGGCCTACAGGTGAAAATATTTTTTCAAATTTATACAAACTAAGATATTTTGAGAGATTTTATTATCGTTCTTATGTAGCTGGTAAAAACACTGATCATTTAGGAAAATGACGTTCTGGTAGCCAGGGTAACTTTTAATAATAAAACAACTACTGCAAAAAAAAGTATCTGATATTCTGACATATCTCAGATTAAAGAAATATTGCACCGTCACCTATTACAACAGGTCACGCTGCATTTTAATCTTATTTGAGATTAACTACAGAGCACTCGTTTACACTAATTTTTCATTTGTACGTACATTTGATAAATTACGGCCACTGAGCGTAGACTCCAGGTGTGTGTTTGTGTGTGTAACAGGATATAGTCATACAGGTAATCCTGGTGTTTGAGGCTGACAGATGGTGAGCACACACTGATTCTCAAACACACACACACCTGATCCTGTGCATCAGGAGTGACTAAAGATCCTGGAAGAACAAGAATGACGTCAAAAACTTCAGATAGGGATGTTCTTGAATCGAGAAGAAGCTTCAGAAATATTCTCCTGTACTTATAATCACTGTTCTTTAGAAATAACTCTCTGTGTGACTTCTTTCCAGAACATTCTGTGACATTTGTGTTTGTTTTCTTTCAGCTATATCACTAAAGTAAAGCCCAGACATCACAAGGCTGCCATAGCAACTGTGACATCAGATCGGTTATTATTACCGCTGTGAAAAGGATGATGGGAGAGGGGGTAAACAAGACAAAGAGCGATAAAGCAATAAAAAAAAGAGAGAGTGAAAATGTGCCAGAGCGAAATTAAATCAGGAGCCGTGAAACCTGTTACAAGACAAAAAAAAACACACATCGTCTTCCTGCGGGGCGAGAGAGCTCTTCATTACTGATCCCACACACACTGAATAATGGATTTAAAGAAGAGAAACGCTGCAGTCAGAGGAGGAGAAGAGGGATGGAAAAAACAAAGAGCAGGAAAAAGGAGTCTAAGTAAGTGAGTGAGTGAGTGAGTGAGTGGGCTCAGCACCCACAGAATGACAATGAAGAGAAAAGAGAGAGAGAGAGAGAGTTTCTTTAAAACAGCAGAGTCAGTCCTGCAGACAGGTGTAATCTACGGACGTGTGAAAGAGCCTGGAAGAACGACAAGAAGAAAAGAAAGCATGAAGGGTTTATGTAAGAGAGAGGAGAGTTATGTAACACAGGGAACAATGAAGCTGAAGAAGAGATATGATTAAGAAACGTACGATCTTTGACTGTTCAAACCAATGTTCCTGCTTTTGTTGTGATTTCAATAGGGATGAGTATCGTTTGGATTTTTATGAATCCGATTCCCAACGATTCCTTATTTCGATTCCAATACAATACACAGAAAGTCAATTGTTTATTTAACAAAAGTAACTTTATTACTTTACCTTTTAAGAAAGGCAGGTGGTCGTACTGGACTTTGAGGCTGTTCATTTTCTCTGCTTTCACTTCAGAGTTTGTTTGTTCAACACGTTTATGTTTTGTCTGGCGTTTCAGGTTAGAACTTTTATTAAGTGCCACAGTTTCTGAACATATGAGACACAGGTTAAGTTCTCTCAGTGGGAAGAATGAACACAAATGAGTCCGTCCGTTCTGGATTAAATGCTCTATATTCGCTGTTAGCTTTTCTTTTTAGACAGCGCCATTAAGTCCGTACTTTTCCTCTCCCTTTCTCCAGCGTAATCGCCTCTAACTCTCACTTTCTCAACCTCACTCGTCCGTTTCTTAACTTTGGCCCAATTCCAATTCCTTTCTTAACCCTCAATCTTAGTAGCCCTCAAAACCAAGTGTTCAGGTCTATCTTGTGACTTAGAAATGGGACACCCCTTAAATGCAAATGAAATTGTTGTGGACTGTCTGTCAGTTATTCCTTCGGTTAGCGTTATCAAAAAAATATCTGTATAAATAACACAACCACGGACATATTCAGCTGTCACAGCAAACCATAGTTTAATGAAAGGTAAACACCAGCTATAACTATCGTTACATAACTCTGCAGCTACAGGAGATGACATTAGCCCGGTCATCTTATACCATTATCAGCACAAGCTGTTATATAGGCTGTTATCTTGATAAAACAACTACATTACCACAGAGAAAAATGATCATTTTGTAACGTTAACAAACTTAAACGATAGGAACATGGCTTGTCCGCACCGGACGCTATTGACAAAAGATCGTAAAATAAAAATAAATGTTCTGCAACAATGAGGTAAATAATCCATAAAATGGGTCTAAACTAAGATAATACAATGGTTTTCGTAATTTTTATATCTCCATTAACAAAGAAAATACTATATTTGTAGCTCGCCTTCTCTGCCGCTTTGGACGCCATGTTTATTTACCGACAATACGCAATGCATTCTGGATGTCCCTTAGTCCCAAGGGTGGTGTCGGAAAATCTCAGTATTGAGGGAGATACAGCCTCAATCTTGCCCCTCAACCTTGACTTTCTGAGAATCGGGACAGAACTTACACTTCACGTGAGCGCGCATTTTGAGATTGAGGGTTAAGACAGGAATTGGAATTCACCCTTTCTCCAGCGAAGTCGCCTCTATCTCTCTTCTTTTCTTCGGCGCTGTCACTTATGTTCTGTACTGTCTGGTTCGCGGCACTGAATGCACACACATGATTGGCTGAAAAGTATCACATGTCTAAACTCGCATCCAATTGGTCTGTGCCTTTCCTCACCCGCTACCGTAAAGACTGCAAAAGCTGCGCCGGTCAGAATAGAAGCCCGGGACCACGGTCCGCCATTTGGTGATGCCTGCTTTAGAGCGTTTCTGTTGTCCATCCATCACACAAACTCCGGGCAGACAGGTTAGACCACGGGTTAGACAAGTGCGCAAAAGAACCGATAGGCAGAACCAAAAGTTAAACATTTTTGTGGGTACTCGGACCCGCCCTTTTTGATTCGGTTCCCACTTGGAATCGAATTTCAATACCCAACCCTAAGGACAGGGAGGACTGGAGACACTTTCCTCAGACGGCAGAAAAATGACGCTGGGTTAGTTTTTCCAGTCTTTGTCTGCTGAAGATGTTGCGTCATATTTATTTGATAAAGCCGGACTGATTTCATCTCCTGAGGAATGCATTAAGGTCAACTTCAGGCTAAATTCTGCTGTAGTGCCGCTCCCCTGGTAGATAAATCACATTTGTGGCCTGAAAGTCGTGAACAGAGCAGTTTGTGACCAGATTCACTCCTGAAAACTCCTGAAAACACTTTTCTCTGTGGAGGTCAGGACGTTTCTGTGCAGAGCAGCAGATCTGGATATCCTCGTGAGTTTTTTAAGTCTTCACACTTTTCAAATTGAAATATCTGAACTCTGAAAGGTTGTTAGGTAATGGGCTGATGTAGGCTGCTGTCTGTCCTGTCTGAATTGATTTTCTGGAGTTTTTGGAGGAGTTGAATCATCAGTTATGTCACTCAGAACTTCCACCCACAGCAGAGAAACAGCTGCAGGAATCTGCTGCAGTACTTTAAAACCACACACCATCAGGACACAAACAAAACGTAGAGTTATGAATCTAATTTGACAGATTTTAAAAGGTTAACAGCTCAGACACACGTGCATCAGCGTGTTTTTGATTACACACGTAAAGTATATGAAGAGGGAAGTGACCTCAGTTGACTTTGTGCGTCTTTGTAAAGAGCAGCTCTGATAAAGTGCAGTCCAGTCATGAAGTTTAATGTCATGCTACTAAAAGACTGGCCAACGTCCAGAGGCTATTCAGAGAGAGAGAGAGAGAGAGAGAGAGAGAGACAGTGACAGATGGACAGGGCAGGGGGATGAGAGGATGAAAGACTCTCAGGTTAAGACAATTAGTGAAGAGACAATGAAAGAGTGAAGCAGGAAAACAGATGCACTGAAGGAGAGTGAATTAATGTATGGATGTAGAGAGGAGTGGACGTCATCGCTGTCAAAGACAAATGTGAGAAAATAATCACAAAGAAGCTTTTGTGACATCAGAAAAACTATCTCAGTCCTCTCCTTTCCGCCTTCATGACTCTTTATTCTCTCTTTGTTGAAACATTTTTATAACTTTCTCTGCCTTAAATAAAGAAAACGTCTCCTCTTTGGCCTGAGGAGCTGAAAGAAAGCTCACAGTGTGTGTGCTCTCTCTTTCCTGACACCACCTGTCACACATCTGACCTACTTCAGGTCCAGACCCACGGACGGTAGAAAGAACGATGCTCCTGTCAGCAAATCACTCCCTGTAGCACAGAGATGTCAAACTCTTTTTCACTGAGGGCCACATCGGCCAAATAGTTGCCCTCAAGGGACCAGATTAGGGCTGGGTATCGAAATTCGATTCCAAAAAGGGCGGGTACCGAGTACCCACAAAAATGTTAAACTTTCGGTTCTGCCTGTCGGTTCTTTTGCGCACTTGTCTAACCCGTGGTCTAACCTGCCTGCCCGGAGTCAGGACGTGTCTGTTACATGACTAACTCACGCACTCACACTAACGTCAACACACCGGAGGAAAAAAGCACCAACAAGAGGAAAACTGTGGCTGACTGGACTCACTTTGTGTGATGGATGGACAACAGAAACGCTCTAAAGCAGGCATCACCAAATGGCGGACCGTGGTCCCGGGCTTCTATTCTGACCGGCGCAGCTTTTGCAGTCTTTACGGTAGCAGGTGAGGAAAGGCACAGACCAACTGCATGCGAGTTTAGACATGTGATACTTTTCAGCCAATCATGTGTGTGCATTCAGTGCCGCGAACCAGACAGAACAGAAGTGAACAAAAGTGAACAAGTGAACAAAAGTGACAGCGCCGAAGAAGAGAAGAGAGATAGAGGCGACTTCGCTGGAGAAAGTTAAGAAACGGACGAGTGAGGCTGAGAAAGTGAGAGTTAGAGGCGATTACGCTGGAGAAAGGGAGAGGAAAAGTACGGACTTATTGGCGCTTTCTAAAAAGAAAAGGTAACAGCGAATATAGAGCATTTAATCCAGAATTGACGGACTCATTTCTGTTCATTCTTCCCACTGAGAGAACTAAACCTGTGTCTCATATGTTCACAAACTGTGGCACTTAATAAAAGTTCCAACGTGAAACACCAGGAGACAACACATAAACGTGTTGAACAAACAAACTCTGAAGTGAAAGCACAGAAAATGAACAGCCTCAAAGCCCAGAATGACCACCTGCCTTTCTTAAAAGGTAAAGTAATAAAGTTACTTTTGTTAAATAAACAATTGACTTTCTGTGTATTGTATTGGAATCGAAATAAGGAATCGTTGGGAATCGGAATCGATAAGCAGAACCAAAATTGGAAATCTGATTCATAAAAATCCAAACGATACCCATCCCTACTCTTAACTTTAAAAACTCCTTTCAGGACGCAGATGGCCTGGTGGATATGGCCACGCACCATGAGGTTTGCCCTCGAGCGTTTGGCCCGGGTTTGATTCTCGCCTGTGGCCTGTTTCCCCACTCTCTCTACCCCCTTTCCTGCTCTATCCACTGTCCTACACTATCCAATTAAAGGCAGAAAAGCCCAAAAAATATCTTTAAAAAAAAACTCAATTTTTTTCAGATTTCTTTGATCTTAAAACACTTGAAAGATAAGATAATATTTTAGTTGTTAAATTCTGGAAGACCTTATTTTCTGCAGAAAACTTTAGGGCAGTATTTATTTGTTTATATATTCCTTCAGCTTTTAAAGACATGCTCCTGAGCCAGGGAGCTGTTTGAAAATCATACACCCAAAGGCAGTTTGGAGTTTTTTTCTGTTCAAAATTTTAGGCCATTATTTTCACTTTTGCTTTTGAATATCGGTTATCGGTCTCCTGAATAACAGATAATCGGTATCTGTCCTTATCGGTCTATCCCTACTGTAAATGTGTTTTTTAATGCTGAGTAAACAGCTCTTAAAGTTACATCACCAACTACAGATCTGCATAAAACAGCATTTACAGGCCTTCAGTGTTTCCTAGTAAATGCAGCTTTTTTTCTTTTCACTGCGTTTTCTTGTGTTTCAAATGAAACGTTGTCGTGTAAACGAGGCGTTCAGGTGACCAGAGAGAGATTTCATTCAGTACCTCGCACTCGTGGATGTACCGCTCGAGGGGATAAGTCTCCCGTCTCATATCATTGTTTAGACTTTATGAGCCGTTAATCGCTTCCTACATCGTTCTGCACTTGTAAGATGTTCTGCTCGTGAATTTTAAAAAAGGTCAGACACAGAGACAGGAGGGAATCCAGATAAGAAAGCTGCAGGTGAACAAAGAATTAGTGAAGCAAATTAAAGTAATGTGTGAACAAAGCACATATCATTTAACAGCTAATCTAACCAAAGGGGATATGTTACGTAAAGTTAAATAAATAATGTATTCAGATTTCAAAGGACACCCCCACGTCAACACCTCCACATCCACCAGTGCAGCATCTTTCTGTGGGAAACCCTGCTGATTAAACCGAAATGTTTCACAGTTTAATGAGCTGCTGCTGCACAGCTCAGAGTTTGATTCTCTCACAGGACGGAGGAGAACAAACAGACCTGTCAGCCTGGAAACACAGTGCTGGAAAAAAAAAAAAACATGACAGGATTCCCCACAGGAAATAAGTTGGTTGGCTTTACCCGGAAAATCAGCTCAGTGCTGCTGTGATGAAGGAAGAGAGAAAGCTGCAGAGGGACGGCTGAGCTTCCTGTCAGACAGTTTCAATACATTCAGTTTAGAAAATTGGATGGTTTTGTGTTTCTGTTTTTGCAGGTGACTTTTCCTCTGAAAGTTTTATACTCTAAACTTGGCAGTGCTGGGTTTTCATATCAGTCAAGGTTACATGCCTGAGTTAAATTACTCAAACACATGACTTTAGGGCTGAACAATTTATCGTTTTCTGATTGAAATCGCAATTTCAAACATCGTGATCATGTGATCGCCAAAGCTGAGATTTTTTTCCTGCTCCTGACTGAACCAGGATCTGTTTTATCAACTGTTTCACACACACCTGTCTTTGAGTGTAAAACTGTTGGGAAAAATCTTTTTTTGTTTTTTCTTCCTTAGGATTGTTGAATTTTATTTCAATTTTATCTTTAATGAGTTTTCATGAGCTTCTTGAACTTTCTCTTGACTTGAACGACTCTATTTGTAATTGTTTTGTATTTTATCTTTTTTTCACTCAACACAATTAAGGATATTTTTGCACTACATCATTTTTAAAGTTAAGAGTCAAAGAAATCTCTTTTTGTTTTTCAGTCGTTATAACTACAAAAATGATTAAAAAGTCCAGTTTAGAAATGGAAAGAATTGTATTTCAAGGTCAAAAATTCATCTGAAAATCTTTATTTTCTCATAATTTTTTTTCATAATTTCTTTCCCGAAGCTGTGAGACTGTTGAACTCTGGTGGTCCCCTTTAGTGCCCCCCCCCCCGGACAAATGTACACTGCAATTTTTGCACAGTTTATTATTTTATTCTGTCTATTTGTTAAAAAGGCTAGCTGATTGTGTTCTTCTTTTATTCTTTTTTTTATTGTATATTTGTATATATTTATTATTCTCATTTCTATGATTGGGCTTGCTCTGGGACCAGGGTAACCTAATTTCGTCCCACCCATGTTTTACAAGGGTTGAATGACAAATAAAACTCCTTGAATCCTTGAATTTGACTTAAAATTTTTACTCTTTATATCAAAATTTCTACTTTTTATTTCAACTATCACCTTTATTTCAAAATGTTGATGTTTCATCTGAAATTTTTGACTTTTTATCTTAGTCTTTTGTCTTAATCTCAAAATTTAAATGTGAAAGTTTAGACTTTTTTTTACATCATGTTAAATAGATTTTTTTTTTTAATTTGGACTCTTATCTCATAATTTTGACTTTTTTTTCTTTCAGAAATTTGTCTTTACTTCTCAAAATTTGCACTTTTTATCTTAAAATATTGACCTTTTATCTAAAAGTTGGAAACAATTCTTACCTTCAGTTTCATCCTTACATTAGAGGAAAAGCTTTTGATGGTTTGATGTTTTTTTCTGTCAAGTTTGTAAATGTTTCTGTACATTGTGAAACTTTCACTGACATCGCATTATCTGCTAGAAGAATCCCAATTAGTTCTTTTTCTAAAATCGTTCAGCCCCAGACTTTATAAGCTCAGGGACTAGGGTTGTCAAAAGTATTGATACTGAAACACCGTATCCGGATACCATACTAACTTGCCATGGTATCATAACTGGAAATTGTTTACTTTTACAGTTTAATACCTAAAATTATTAATCTAATTGTTGTTTCTCTTGTGTGTTTTTACCTCAGACAACCAAAAATGTTGTAATTATGGCAATTTTTGTTCTTTGACGTTTTTTTTTCTGGTGCTAAATTTAGATTTTGTAATCCTTTGCAAGTTAAAAGAGTAATACCTCAGTAGAGCAGTGTGAAATTGTGTTATAACATTTAATATCAGAGACTCTGGACCAGGAACTAGATTTTTCCTTTACTTTCCTCTACCTGGGTAAAATCCCCAGTGATCTCTGTAAAAGCGACAAATACCTCCTGAAGATCATTTTGGCTGCAAGCAAGAAAGCGATAACGAAGTGCTGGCTTCAGAGGACACCCCCCACCACTGCCCTTCTTATAAATATAATCAACTCCATTCGCTCAATGGAAAAAATGACATTCTCACTTCGTCTTCAGAAAGAGAAAGGGGAGAAATACTGGGAGAAATGGGACTGCCACAACCATTTGGACTCTTAACAATCATGTCTTTAGTTCTCTTTGTGAAACCTGTAAAACTATTTAAAAAATGTGCCTTGTACCTGTACCCTCCTGCCTTGACTTACGGTAATTTTTTTTCTCCCCAGACCTCACCTGCTTGTTTTTTGATGTTGATGTTTATTGCAAAAAATGAATAAATAAAAAGTGTAAAAAAAAAAAAAAAAAAAAAAAAATTGTGTTATAACTTGTATTTATAAATACTTATTTCGTATTAATGCAATTGGTGAAAACGTGATTGCCTTGTTTTTTAAACTTCTGATTGTATTATTATTTTATTGAACTGATTATTTATGTGGGGTTCTGTTTTTCATGTTAATAAAGTGTATTTTATGCCTTTTTAATTATTTGTCATTTTTTATTCCGTAGTATCAAAAATCGTATCAAGTATCAAATATTTTCCTGAGTATTGGTATCGAGTTTGAAATTTCCGTATTGTGACAACCCTATCAGGGACATGAAACAGAAGTCTGGGCCCTGAGTTTTGTTTGTAAACAGCTGAAACCTCTGAACCACAGCAGCAGCAGAGCAACATGACGCAGGTGAGAGTCTGTGTTTGACACTGAGTCAGAGGCAGCGCTGCTGGTCCCAGAGCGAGACGTCCTCTGCTTCATCGCACCAACAAGTTCTCAGAATAAAAGAGCAGGTGGAGCCGCACCATGTGTTCCTCTACCTGAGGAATTATCCTTGAAAATCCAAGCACGAGTGTTCACACATGATCCAAGCAGAGTCCATGCAGCCTGTTATAGCAGCTGACTCACCTCTTCTTTATGTAACTCTGATTCCTCCAAGTTGTTTTTTTTTTTTTCAGACGCTGAAAAGTGATCAAAGTGCCAGCTTGTGTTTTAACATCAGAAGAAGCTTTCATGCATCAGTCTTCCCACTCAGGAAATCAAAAACTGCAATGCAGCAACAGCAACAGCAGCCTGGACCAACGTGGACTCATCACAACAAACGAAGGGAATTTAACCCACAACCTTCAGCTCTCTGATTAAAGGAACAGGGAAGACTTTCTACGCCTGGATCCAAAATGAGTTTATTAGTGTAAATTCATGTCTCTATAACAAAAACACACAGGCTGACAGAGTTTATCAGTGAGGAGACAGATCTGTGTCTTTCTCTGAGAAGATTTCTGCAAATTCTTTATTAGAAAAAGTGGAAACAGGAGCTGGACTCTCTGACAGAAATAGACAAAAGCAAAAGAAAGATAAACGAGACAGTGATAGAGCACAGGCCACAGGCTAAAACATGAGCTAAAGGTTAAAAAACAAACGAAAGGCTAAAAAAAAATGGGCTAAAGGCTAAAACAAGGGTAAAAGACAGAATACAGGCAAAAGACTGAAACAAATTCTAAAGGCAAACAAATTAGATAAAAGCTAAAAAAAAAAAACAAGCTGAAGGCAAAAACTTATGTCAAAGGCCAAAACATAAGCTAAAGGCTAAAACACAAGCTAAAGGTTTAAAAAAAGCTAAAGGCTAAAATGCAAGTTTAAAGGCTAAAACACAAGCTATATGCTTAAAAGCATGCTAAAGGTCAAAACACAAGCTGAAAGTCAAAACATAGGCTAAAAGCTAAAACTGAGGCTCAGACAAAAACATGAGCTAAAGGCTAAAACAGGGACTGAAGGTTAAAAAACAAACTAAAGGCTAAAATATGAGTTAGAGGCTGAAACACACGCTTAAGGCCAAAACATAAGCTAAAAGCTAAACCACAAGCTAAAGGCTAAAAAACAAGCTTAAAGCCAAAACTCAAGTCAAAGACTTAAACGGGAGCTAAAGGCCAAAACACAAGTTAAAGGCTAAAACACATTCTAAAGGCCAACAATTAAGCTAAAAGCTAAAAAACAAGCTGAAGGCAAAAACTTGTGTCAAAGGCTAAAACACGAGCTTAAGGCTAAAAGACAAGTTAAAGGCTAAAACACATGCTTAAGGCCAAAACATAGGCTAAAAGCTACAACACGAGTTGAAGGCTAAAATGCAAGCTTAAGGCAAAAACTCAAGTCAAAGGCTAAAACACAAGCTACAGGCTAAAACACAAGTTAAAGGCTCAAGCAGGATAAATGCTAAAATGAGCATAAGGCCAAAATAAGGGCTTTGGGCTAAAATACATGCTAAAGGCCAAACATGAGCTAAAAGCCAATACGCAAGTGAAAGGTTTAAAAACAAGCTAAAGGCTAAAACTTGAGCTAAAGGCTAAAACTTGAATCAAAGGCTAAAACTCGAGTCAAAGGCTAAAACTTGAGCTAGAGGCTAAAATGCGAGTTTAAAGGCTTAAGCAGGCTAAAGGTTAAAATGAGCTAAAGGCCAAAACAAGAGCTAGAGGCTAAAATGTGAGGTACAGGCTAAAACATGAGTTCAAGGCTTAAAAACAAGTTGAAGGCTATAATGAGCTAAAGGCCAAAAAAAGAGACAAAAGCTAAAACAAAAGCTAAAACACGAGTCAAAAGCTTAAACTCAGGCTGACAACAAAAACATGAGCTAAAGGCTTAAACAGGGACTGAAGGTTGAAAAACAAACTAAAGGCTAAAACTGGAGTCAAAGGCTAAAACACGGACTAGAGGCTATAATGTGAGTTAAAGGCTAAAACACGGGCAAGAGGCTAAAATGTGAGTTAAAGGCTAAAACATGGGCTAGAGGCTAAAATGTGAGTTAAAGGCTAAAACACGGACTAGAGGCTAAAATGTGAGTTAAAGGCTAAAACACGGGCGAAAGGCTAAAATGTGAGTTAAAGGCTAAAATATGGGCTAGAGGCTAAAATGTGAGTTAAAGGCTAAAACACGGGCGAAAGGCTAAAATGTGAGTTAAAGGCTAAGCAGGCTAAAGGCAAAAATGTGAGTTAAAGGCTAAGCAGGCTAAAGGCAAAAAACTCGAGGCAAAGGCTAAAACAAGAGCCAAAGGCTAAAATGTGAAGTACAGGCTAAAACATGATTCAAAGGCTTAAGCAAGCTAAAGGTTAAAATGAGCTAAAGGTCAAAACATGAGCTAAAGGCCAGAACACAAGCTAAATGCTTAAATGCATGCTAATGGCCAAAACATAACTTAAAAGCTAAAACTCTGGCTCGGACAAAAACATGAGCTAAAGGCTTAAACAGGGACTGAAGGTTGAAAACAAACTAAAGGCTAAAATATGAGTTAAAGGCTAAACTATGAGCTCGTCCTCTGGTTGAAGAGTCGCTGCAGTCCTTCTTACAGATTCTCCTCGCTGTCCCTTTAATATCAGATTGGGTCAATGCTGCTAAAGGTGTATGAGACCAATATAAACCTCTGTTGATGCTGGGGGGGGGGGGGGGGGGGGGGGGGGGGGGGGGGGGGGCACTGTGGCTGCATATGGGGGCCCAGATTTCTGTGCTGCGCCCCTGGGCTCTGACTTTCCTCTAAACCATCATCAGTCGTCTTACAGCCCAGCTCTGCCTGATGTGTGGGGGGGTGAGGCAGCAGGGGGGGGGCAGTCTGTCATGTTTTACTTGCCTACTCGGCTCCATTACATCTGACAGGAGCAGCGACTGCCTCGTGTCGCAGCAGAGAATTAAATTATAACCTGACAGGCCTGAGTGCGGCTGGAAATATGGCACCTGTTCACGTGCAGCGCTCTCTTTCAGCATCCAACGAGCCCAGAGGCAATTTCTGAGAAACTCGGAGATGTTTATAATCAACCAGCAGTGACGGGGAGTTCCTTTACATCGACGTGCGAACATCAGCTCAGTGTGTTTTCAGCTTCAGCGTCTCTAACCAGCAGCTGCTGACAGAAAACAGTTCATCCCCCCAGAGTCACACTGAAGCTAAAGTCATTTTCCTTCCTCACACAGAAAATAACTTTTCCACATGCTGCACTTTGCTCTGTCATTTTCTTTTTCTTAAAGTGAAGAACTGCAAAATATTTGACTGTTTGCTGCAGTCTTACAGCTGGAACTCTTTTCTTAAACTTTGCTGACATCAGGTCTGGGCGTGTAAAATTTCTTAGGTCCACAAAACTTTCATTCAAGTATAATTTAAAAGGATCTATGGTGCTTTGTGTTTGGCCTTAAAGTCATGTTATAGCCTTTAGCTCATGTTTTAGCCTTTAGTTCCAGTTTTAGCTCCAGTTTTAGCCTTAAGCTGGTGTTTTAGCCTTTAGCTCATGTCTTAGCCTTTAGCTCCTGTTTTAGCCTTTAGCTGGTGTTTTAGCCTTTAGCTCATGTTTTAGCCTTTAGCTCATGTCTTAGCCTTTAGCTCCTGTTTTAGCCTTTAACTGGTGTTTTAGCCTTTAGCTCATGTTTCAACCTTTAGCTGGTGTTTAAGCCTTTAGCTCATGTTTTAGCCTTTAGCTGGTGTTTTAGCCTTTAGCTGGTGTTTTAGCCTTTAGCTGGTGTTTCAACCTTTAGCTGGTGTTTTAGCCTTTAGCTCATGTTTTAACCTTTAGCTGGTGTTTCAACCTTTAGCTCCTGTTTTAGCCTTTAGCTTGTGTTTTAGCCTTTAGCTGTAGTTTTAGCCTTTACATTTTGTTTTGCCTTAAAGTCATGTTACAACCTTTAGCTCATGTTTTAGCATTTAGCTCATGTTTTAGCCTTTAGCTGGTGTTTTAGCCTTTAGCTGATGTTTTAGGTTTAGCTCACGTTTTAGCATATAACTTGTTCTTCAGCCTTTAGCTGGTGTTTTAGCCTTTAAGTTGTGTTTTGGTATTAAGCCTCTGTTTTAGCCTCCAGACTGTGTTTTAGCCTTCTACCTGTGTTTTAACCTCCAGTTCATGTTTTAGTCTTTAGCCCGTGTTTTAGCCTTTAGCTGGTGTTTTAACATATGACTTGTTCTTCAGCCTTTAGCTTGTGTTTTAACCTTTGGCTCGTGTTTTAGCCTTTAAGTTGTGTTTTAGCCATTAACTTGTATTTCAACTTCAATTTGTCTTTTTAGCCTTTAACTCATGTTTTAGCCTCTATATTGTGTTTACGCTTTTAGCCGATGTTTTAGCCTTTAAGTTGTGTTTTGGTATTAAGCCTCTGTTTTAGCCTCCAGCTTGTGTATTAGCCTTTAGCTTGTGTTTTAGCCTTAAAGTCATGTTTTAGCCTTTAGCTCATGTTTTAGCCTTTAGCTGGTGTTTTAGCCTTTAGCTCATGTTTTAGCCTTTAGCTGGTGTTTTAGCATATAACTTGTTCTTCAGCCTTTAGCTGGTGTTTTAGCATATAACTTGTTCTTCAGCCTTTAGCATTTGTTTTATCCTCAAGCTTATGTTACAGCCTTTAAGTTGTGTTTTAGCCTTTAACTTGTATTTCAACCTTATCTTGTGTTTTTAGCCTTTTACTCATGTTTTAGCCTTTGCTTAAGTTAAAGCCTGAAAGTTGTGTTTTGGCATTAAGCCTCTGTTTGAGCCTCTAACTTGTGTTTTAGCCTTTAGCCTGTGCTCTATCTCTCTCCTGATTATCTTTATTTTTCTCTTCTGTCCCTTTTCTGTCCTGACAATCCAGCTCCTGTTTCTACCATTACTACTAAATAAATCACAGAAATCATTTTCAAGTAAATCAACCCGGTCCACGAAGCTGAGAAAAGTCATTTGGAAGAAACCTATTTTGGCGTATATATCTAGAAATGAGACTTTTTAAGAGTTTAAGGGAAACTTATCACTCAGAACTTGAATTTTAAACTCAGTGGCTCCTTTATTACATGTGCAAAATCTAATTCAAAGCAAAAAACTGCCTCAGCTGCTCATATCACACAGGCAGGCACTGTTCATTTCAGGCAGAGCCGTTGTATTGAATTGCAATAAATCTCGTAAATGTACCTCGTAAAATAGTCAATAAATGTATTTGGATGACCGTCAGATAAAGTAAGGCTCCATTATTTCTATGCAAGCTTGCAAAACAGGCAGACAAACAGCTGTGGTTGCTTCCAGTGTTTTCAAATGTACGGTCGCAAAAATGAGCAGCAAACTATACAAACAGTAATTTGAGTTTGGATTAATTTACATAAGTGGAATAGATTACAGACACAAACAACAGCAAAGCTAATGTTCTCAGTGTTGTGTGGAAATGCGCCAGGATCTGTCTTTGTGAGCTTGCTGCAGTTATCCGAGGAATCTGAGGGAGGAAAATGTGGAGGAAAACTGAAGGGAAATCCAACAACACGCCATCGACATCACGTCATCGACCGCCTGAACAGCAGGGGCGTGGTTTAAACAAATCTAAATCCCTGAGAGTTTGTGTGGCGTCCTTTAAACCAGGCACTTAATCCCTGCTGCTCGTGTGGAGCTGCAGGATGTGATTATGCGCAAGATAAGATTAAACTTTAAAGATCCCACAGGGGAGAGAGAATATTAAAGGCACGAGATGTTTGAATACGAAGCTGAGAAAACTAAAAAGATTCTTCTTGCATCATATCTGGACTAGAGCTGAACAGTTTCAGAAAAAGATCTAATTGCGATTTTTCTGGCAGATACAGCGATTTAAATTAGATTCACGATTTTCTTTATATCAAACTTTAGTGAAGTTTTCACAATCTACAGAAACTTTTACAAACTTGACAGAAAATAACATCAAACTATTGAAACATCTAAAGCTTTTACTCTAATGTGAGGATGAAAATAAAAACTGAAGGTAAGAATTGTTTCCGAATTTCTGAATTTTGTTTTGAATTTCGGAAAGTCGGATTTCATAAAAGTCAAAATTCGACTATTTATCTAAAAATCTTCTTTACAATTTTTTTTTTTTTTTTGCAATTTATCCTTTAATTTTGTATAATTTTGACTTAAATCTTAGAATTTTGACTTTTTAAAAGTTCAGAGTCAAAGATAGCTCTTCTTGTTCTTCAGTTTTTATAACTAAAAATACATTTTAAAAGTCCGGTTTAGAAATAACAAGATTAGTTGTTAGACTTTGTGTTTTGAAAAAAGTCTCAATTAGACTATTTATCTAAAAATCTTCTTTTTAAATATTTTTTTGCCTTTTATCCTTTAATTTCGTCTTTATCATATATATAATTTTGACTTTAATCTTAGAGTTTTGACTTTTTAAATCAAAATTTTGACTTTTTATCTCAAACATTTCCTTTATTTCAAAATGTAGACTTTTTATCTTAGACTTTTGTCATCTTACAATTTTGACCTTAAATGAGAAAGTTTGGACTTTTTTCACATAATGTTAAATTAATTTCTTAAACTCTGGAAGTTTATTGACTTTTTGTCTCAGAATTTTGTCTTTATTTCTCAAAATTTCCACTTTTCATATTAAAATATTGACCTTTTATCTCAAAGTTTGAAACAATTCTTACCTTCAGTTTTTATTTTCATCCTCACATTAGAGTAAAAGCTTCTGATGTTTCAATGGTTTGATGTAATTTTCTGTCAAGTTTGTAAATGTTGCTGTAAATTGTGAAAATTTTACTCAAGTTTTATTTTTATTAAAAAATCGTAAATCGAATTGAAATTGCAATATCTGCCAGAAAAATAGCAATTAGATCCTTATCTAAAACGTTTGAGCCCTCTGAGCGGCTGCAGGAGCCTCTGGTGCTGCTCTTTCTCCCTCAGATCTCCTGCAGCAGACCCTGCAGCTGAATGTGATTGGTCCCAGACTGACTGAGCGGCGCCAGGAGACGGAAAAAAGCAATCACAGAGCTGGATGCTGAACACACAGAGCTGCAGGCTGCCCGCACAGTGTGTTTCTGTGTGTTTCTGTATGTGTGTGTGTGTCCTTTGAAAGATGATGCAGCGAAGCACATGGAGCTGATAAAAACATGTCTGTAAATGTGCAGCATGAAGTCAAAAGAGAGAGAGAGAGACAGAGAGCAGAGGAGACAGTACGCATCAAACAATACAGCTTCTGTGTCCAAACCAATCAGCTCTCTGCTCTCATCACTGTCCTCACTCACCACCACAACAACAAACAGACAGAATGAAATTATTCCTGAGTTTCACGGCTACATTTAACCGAAGCTACCAAACTGTGATCAATCCCTGCCTCATCTGTACAGGGTTAGTTTCATCTGTTTACTAATGGTTATTTGTAATAAATACGAGGTACGTCTGTTTTTATAATCTTGTGAGAGTCAAATATGTTTGTAATTTATAAAGTAAGAATTCCAGACATAGCATATTTCAATCACAGCTGAACAGTTTTAGAAAAAGATGTAATTGTGATTTTTCTGGCAGATACAGCGATTTCAGTTCGATTCACAATTTTCTTTAAATCATGTTTAAGTGAGGTTTTCACAATTTACAGGAACATTTACAAACTTGACAGAAAATTACATCAAAGCATTGAAACATCAAAAGCTTTTACTCTAATGCGAGGATGAAAATGAAAAACTGAAGGTAAGAATTGTTTCAAACTTTGAGATGAAAGTGGAAATTCTGAGACAAAAAGTCAAGATTTTGAGATGAAACTTCTGAAGTTTAAGAAATCAGTTTAAGATTATGTGGAAAAAGTCCAAACTTTCTCATCTAAGGTCAAAATTTTAAGATGACAAAAGTTGCGACATCTTAAAATTTTGACCTTAAATGAGAAAGTTTGGACTTTTTTCACATAATGTTAAATTAATTTCTGAAACTCTGGAAGTTTATTGACTTTTTGTCTTGGAATTTTTTTTTTTTTGTCATAAAATTTCAGCTTTTCATATTAAAATATTGACCTTTTATCTCAAAGTCAGAAACGAGTCTTACCTTCAGTTTTCATTTATTTAATTTATTTAAGACAAAAAGTTAATAACTGCCAGAGTTTAAGAAATCAATTTAACATTAAGTGGAAAAAGTCCAAACTTTCTCATTTAAGGTCAAAATTTTAAGACGACTAAAGTCTATGTTCTGAAATAAAGGCAGTGTTTGAGATAAAAAGTTGAAATTTTGATATAAAAAGTCAAAACTCTAAGATCTAAGTCAAAATTATACAAAATAAATACAAAATTATGGAATATGAAAATTTTTAGATAAATAGTTGAATTTTGACTTTCATCAAATCCCTGAGTCTAACACCTATTCTTGTTATTTCTAAACTGGACTTTTTAAATTGTATTTTTAGTTTTAAAAATTGAAAAACATAAAGAGCTATCTTTGACTCTTAACTTTTAAAAATAATGCAGTGCAAAATATCCTCAATTGTGTCAAGTTAAATAAAATAAAAAACAAAACAATTAAAATCAAAATTCAACAATCTCAAGGAAAAAAGAGATTTTTCCAACAGTCTCACACTCAAAGACAGGTGTGTGTGAAACAGCTGATATAACAGATCCTGGGTCAGTCAGGAGCAGGAAAAAAAATCACAGCTTTAACGATCACATGATCACGATGTTTGAAATTGCGATTTCGATCAGAAAACGATAAATCGTTCAGCCCTAAGTCAAAGACAAACGTATGCTCTGATAATTCCAATCCAGTATGGATCAACATCTCTGGAGAGTTCTAGAGTGGCCATCTCAGTCTGACCTCTATATCATTGAGCCGCTCAAACCTGCAGTTCATGCACACTGCAAAAACTGAAATCTAAGCAAGTCATTCTGTCTTATTTTTAGTCAAACTTGTCTTATTATTCTTGATTTGAGCCACATTTACTAGACGAGGTCATAAAAATGTCTCATTTCGAGATTTTTAAAGACAAAAATGAGGCATCAATTGCTTGTAACAAGTACAAAAAATTCTGCCAATGGGATAAGATAAAAGATTCTTGTTTTAAGACATCTTTCTAATTTCAAGAAACTTCCCGGGTGAATTCGTTTTATCCCATTGGCAGATTTTTTTGACTTGTTACAAGCAATTTACACCTCATTTTTGTCTTAAAACAACTTGAAATAAGACATTTTTATGACCTGGTCTGGTGAATGTGGCTCAAATTAAGAAGAATAAGACAATTTTTACTACAAATAAGACAGAATGACTTGCTTAGATTTCAGTTTTTGCAGTGCAAGACAGCTCAAGAATTTACAGGAACTGGAGGCTTTTTGGAAGAATCTGTTGTTATTATGATTTAAAAAGAGAAACCACAGTTGTTTGTTAATAAATGGCTTTACCAAACCATTAACCATGAGTGACAGAAAAGTTTTTATCATTCATATTCTCTGAAAAATGGCCAAGAAATGATAAATTCTGCCGGGGTATGTAGACTACAACTGTAACTTCCAGGCACATGTTATGAGAGAAGAAAGTAAACATCAATCATATCAGCGTCAACATAATCTGGTGAAATGAAGTAACAGGATTATATAAAACAATTTTCCAACTGGATTTGCACCCCAACAACAAACCAAAACAGCTTTTATCACAGCCTGTAATACAGAATCTGGCCAAACTAAAAACCCAAATGGACACACAAACTTGTTTTTGTTTTCACGGTGCCGTCAGAGTTTCTCACTAACGAACAGCTTGTCCTCTCCTGGCACCCGTCCCTCTCTCTCTGAACACAAAGCAGACAGCAGAAAAAGCTCGGACACAGGTTGGTGATGAAGAAGAAGAAGAAGAGTGAGTCAGCAGTGATGATGAGAATGAGTTGTGGCAGATTAATGATAAGCCAAACAACATATTGATTCATTAATTTAACTGCTGGTTATAAGTGGTTATCATCACAGCAGCGGTGGAGAGAAATAAGCCGTATCAGAGGATGATTTAATTGCTTTTTACTGCCACACTGGGATCTCCATCAGCCTGTGGGGATATTCTGTCACTGTAATAAAACCAATTTAATTAACGTGCACAGAAAATTAATATAACACTGAGGAATCACCTTGAAAAATGACGCACATGAGACGATGACTTTTTCTTAATTCCAACTGTACGACTCCCTCTCGTCTCTCAACAGATTGTGGCAGATAATTGTTAAATGAAGCGACAGTGAAGTTTTCACAATGTACAGAAACTTTTACAAACCTGACAGAAAATTACATCAAACCATCAAAGCTTTCACTCTAATGTACGGAAGAGGATGAGGGCCACTGAGAAAAAAAAAATCCAAAAAAAAAAAAAGTCAGAATTCTGACTTTAATCTCAGAATTCTACGGAAGAGGATTAGGGCCACTGAGAAAAAAAAAAAAACAAAAAAAAAAAAAGTCAGGATTCTGAGAAAAAGTCAGAATTCTGACTTTAATCTCAGAATTCTGACTTTAAACTCAGAATTCTGACTTTTTTCTCAGAATTCTGACTTTAATCTCAGAATTCTNTTTTTTTTGTCTCCAATTTTGAATTTTTATCGCTGAAGTTTTTCTTTCAGCTTGAAACTTGACTTTCTCTCAAAAGAAAATATCTCTTTATCTCAAAATTTCAACACTATTTCCTCAAAGTTTTTACTGTTCGATCAAAAATTAACTTTTATCTCAAAATTTTGATTTTAATATCTTCAAATTTAGACTATTAAATCAAAATATTGACTTTTTAACTCAAAATCGTTATTAAATACATTTCTTACCTTCAGTTTTTATCCTTGCATTAGAGTGAAAGCTTTGATGTTTTGATGTAGTTTTCTGTCAGGTTTGTAAAAGTTACTGTACATTCGCTCTTCTAGCTCAAATTTTTGTGTCTTAGTCTCAGAATTTTTACGTTAATCTCTCAATATTTTGACTTTTTGTTTCTAAAATTTGACTTTTCGTCTCATAACCACAAATATTTATCTCAAAATTTTGGTGTCTTGAACTAATAACTTTGACATAGATATAGTCATTTTATACATCCCACGTGCAACAACCCGCGATATATCGAGTATATTCGATATATCCCCCAGCCCTACAGCAATTCTTTCTGATTATATCAAACATTTAATAATTTTAGTTGTACTAGGCGTCACTTTGGCTTCCTGATTAAGTAGCACAGTCTGTTTGCAGAAGCTTAAGTCCTCAGGTAGCAGACGGCCAAGGTGTTTCCAGCCTACGGCCCATTTCCTGTCACTTTCTACTGTCTCGATTCACTGCCCTTGGCCCTCAGACTTAAGACAAACAAGCCCAAAGATATAACTTCAAATATCTGGGTCAATGAGTGACGTCCCAGTGCAATATTTCCTTCCATCATGAATTGAGTATTTCATCACATGTATTTCTTTATTCTATGAAACCTGTGTTATTTGAACACATCTTTAAACTATTAAAATATAACATGTTTTATTGTGTTTTGGTTCCTCAAACCCCCAAAATGTCAGGTGGTGCAACCGTCCTGACAAGTATCCACAGTAATTAAACTCTAAAAATTGAATGTCACTTATTGTAAATGGAAATTAAAAACACAGTGGCATTATTTTATGCTTCAACCTTTTTAAATAAAACATTCTTTGCAAATAAAAAGAATTTTAAAGCTGTTGAGAAATGTAAAAAACTTTTGTCCCGTAATTTTCACCTTGTCAAATGTCAGGGTGGTGCAACCATAACATTAGACTTTTATTTTAAAGTGAAGAGAATAAAACAGGAAACAGGAAACTGCATCAGCCAGAGGAGCCCAAATGACATTTGTGACCAAGTGGAAAAGTTTGTAGATTTCTCTGAAATACTGATAAAAAAGGTTTTTTCACTTCATTGGTGACTGGAACAATTTCCATGTCAGGTGGTAC